>APFE031211231.1:0-14044 GCA_000404065.3 Pinus taeda | reverse complement strand
CTTTTGTCTTTTTTGAACCACTTTAGAGTCCCCTCAAGTTCAGCAGGCATTACATGTGAATTGAAATCTTGTGCTTCCTCCTCCCCTACAAATCTATGGAAATAGCCTGCCACTTGAATGATATCAGCTAGGTTGATCTCTTATGGAGCTTTATATAGTTTCTGGAAGTGTGAGGTGCCTAAAAGAGATAGATTTTTAAAAGTGTCAGCCATAGCTCCACTTGGGAGAGGCATTTTCCAAATTGTATTAGCTATCTTCCTTCCTTTTGCAAAGTTCTAAATAAACTTTGTGTTATCATCGCCACCATGTAGCTAGATTGCCCTACTCTTCAGTCTCCATGTTTCTTCTCTTTCCTTCAGAATCTTATCTCTCTGTTTTTCGAGCTCAATAAGATGTGATTTCTCATTTGTAGATGCAAATCCCTTATTGTTGTCATCCAAAAGCCTGTTCAATTCAGATTCAATAGTTGATAGGGTCTGATCATCCTTCAATTTTTTCTCCTTTGCCCAAGTGATGGATAAGTGTTTAAGCTGAGTCAGGTTGTGGCAGAAACCTTCAGCCAATGATTTGTGATTCGATATAGGATGGGATGTCCAATAGTCCAAGACCAACTTGATATATCCCAGATATTGGAGCCATACATGATTGAATTTGAATGGAGATTTTGGTTTGGCTTCAGGTCCAAGGATCTCCAAATAAATAAGTGAGTAGTCTGATATACCTCCGGTCCCTACCCATTGTCTATATCTATTGAGATGCTGAAGCAAAGGCACTTTAATCAAGAAGTGATCAAGCCTTCTAGCTAGAGTTGCATCCCCAACTCTTCAGTTCTCCATGTGGGCAAGGGCTTGATCATAGGGACATCGGCAAGGTTGTGAAGATCCAAAGTGTCCCTAAAGAAATCAGACAGGGGGTCTATTTGAGCTTGGGATCCCCAGGATTCCCCAAAACCTAAAGAGAAGTTTAGATCACCCCCAATAATCAACTGATCAATAGCTGTGATTTCAAAATTAAGGAAACACTGCCTAATTCATCTTTCCGCTGACAAGGTCCATACACATTGATGACTCTGATGTTCATACTTATGTCGGTAGAGAAAAAGTCCATTCCAATGAAGCCTAATCCTCCCCAATATGCTGATACATTTATGGAGTTGGGGTCATATCCAATGGCTAGTCCCCCTAATCTACCCACAACATCAAGAGAGAGGAAATTCCAACTAGGTTTTAATGATGCTAGGGTTTGATTGATGGACTCAGCATTCCCCATGGTTTCTTACAGCATGATAATATCCAGTGGCTCAATATCAAATAACCTATGCAGGGCTAGTTTTTTGGAGGCACTAGTGATGCCTCTGTAATTGAAAGAGAGGCATTTCATGTTGGAACCCTCCTGTGGAATTCATAGCTCTTATAACCCCTTCAAGAGTGGATTGTTTGCCAATGACTACTTCTATCTCAGCCTTCAAAATGGCTTTTGAAAGATCTGATTTACAGCCTTGAGTCGATTGAATGACCGGCCCAGGGAAGGTGAGACCTAGTCCAGTGGGGTTGAGGGTTTCTAGGATTAAACAAGATCGAAGGTTGTATGAATGGGGCATAGCAGTTCGATCCATGACCGATGACAAGGGGGAGAGGGGAGGGGATGTAATAGATGGAGAGGTGGTGGAGATGCTGGGAGGAGGTGAGGATATTGTGCAGGGGATGGAGGGAGACATGTACAATGCAGATGAAGTATCTAATGATGTATTGCAAGCAAATGAGACTGAAGTAACATTTGAGATAGGGAGGGAATAGAGAGATGTATTCAATTTTCTTACAGCCTCTATAGCAGAAGCTCTGGCATGGGTCAATGGAGGCGATGGTGTTCTGTGATGCTCATCCTCTACTTTGGAGGTTTTGCCTTAATCATGTGCTCTGTGAGCCGGCACCGAAGTGCTGGCCTGATTGACTGCTGATTTGCCCTTTTGTGTAGAAGGTGTGCTTAGAGGGTCAACTAATTTCATGAGCAAAGGACATTCCTTGTAGATATGCCCTATCTTGTGGCATCTCCTGCAATGAAAAGGAACCCCCTCATAATCTAGGATCTGGATTCTAGTGTACTGCCACCATTTTAGTGCAATTTTCTCTTCCAAGCCCTGTCGTGTATCCAAATATACTAGGATTCAAGCCAAGGTTTTGTTCTTTGACTGCACATAAGTCTTATCGTAATCTAGGTATGTGCCAAGGGCATTCCCAATCCTTACAAAGACTGCTTCAGACCAATATTGTAGAGGTAGACATAGCAATCAAACCTAGATGGGTCCGGCACCTATTTTCTCCCTTTCTGGGTCAAATAATGGACTCCAATGCTTGAGGAGGACCAACGCCATCTGAATGTGCTAGTATTTCATAAGAACTAGCTTTGTGTAGTCCACCTTAGAGAAATTTACTGCAAACCATCCCCTTGGTAGATTCTAAACCTCGAGTAACTCTTTGAGTGTTCTAACCCAAATTTCCTTGACCTAGTTTTTTAATTGTTCCACAGAGTAAGCCCTTCCTCTAACATGCCCGACTAGTACTGTATTGGCCTTATCCGAAACCTCCCCCATCGAGATGTCCTCTCCAAATGTGAGATCCTTTGAGGTGGATTTCACACACTTTACCTTCCTCTTCCATGTCCGCGGAGCTGATGGATGTCCTTTCAGCGAGTCTATGGATAATTCACCCTCTTGATTCTGTTGAGTCGCTGCTTTGACCCTAATTACGGGGGTTTCAAAGCTTCCAGAGGGAAGAGTGCTAGGGTTTGGAGGAATTCTCATATCTGGACAAGATGCAGGCGGATGAATGCTCGAAGGGTTCGGATGGAAGGATGGCGACAAAGGTGTGACTGTGGTGAACAACTTTAGGGTCCTGGTGAGAGCGGAGGGCAGTCAAGGCCTGGGGAATTGATAGAGAGAGAGCCAAATTGTAAGGTGGATGAGGTATGGCCAGACAAAGAGACAACCGGAGTAGAGTTAGGGGAAATCGAGACCGAGAGCAGAAGAAATATAGAGCTAGAAGGGTTAGGGTTAGGGCTATGAAAGATAGACTGCTCATAATACGGGTCCTGGGAGTAATCTACCTCCTCGATATCCATACTATCCATGTTGATGCCAAGAACCACCACCGAGACCGCCGGAGAGACAGTTGATTGAGATGAAGGGGTCGAATGGTGACTGTTGTCGGGAGGGTTGTAAACTGTTGGCTGCAAATGCTGCTATTAGCTGCAGTAAAGCATTTGTTACTCCAAACCTTTACTAGGGTGATAGTGCGTGCACCTCTTCCCATCCTGCAGCCACGTTAGAGCCATCCCTTGTCTCAGAAAGTGCATGAAATTGGAAAGATTGATATGGAGATTACCCCTCCATACTAGCTTACAATAATACTAAACATGTATAGTTCTTCCTCTACAGCGATATTAATAATACAATGTAAGATATCAATACACAATTTTTGTAAGAACCAAATAAATTAGATGTAGGTCAATTCTTCTCATTCTGTATTATTTCTACAACGTTAAGTCTGAGCATCTCCAATATTGACAGGCACATCGAAACAATTGAACAATGCAGAAAGAGTGTTTCTGGTATTGTTAATATTGGAGTTCGGGGCATTTAATGGGTGAGAATCTGTCATTATTCCAATCACTGCTCTATGTTTTTTACTATTTTGGTTTGTTTGCTTTATTTATTGTGAGTTGATATGGACCTGGAAGAACACAAAGGTAACCTACATGATCTAGCTATGGAGTGGTTGACTACTGGAATCTATATTGGGTTTGGGTTGGTTCAACTTAATATTGATAGGCACTCCCCTGTTTTACCATAATATTCATTGGCTGGCTAAATATTGGTAGGCACTCCCTTGTTTTACCACTTGTTTTACCATAATATTCATTGGCTAACTTAGATGGGTTTTCCTCGGGATTTTTGTTTTTGGTTAAGTTCTCAGTTATGGTTATTTACTCTACCTCAGTTATGATTATTTACTCTACTCAGCTATGGAAGAATACATTATGTTACATTTACTTTACTTCAGCTATGGTTATTTACTCATTGGCTAGCCTAATATTGATAGGCACTCTCCTATTTTACCATAATATTCATTGGCTAACTTAGATGGGTTTTTATCAGGATTTTTGTTTTCGTTAAGTTCTCAATTATGGTTATTTACTCTACTTCATTTATGGTTATTTACTCTAATCAACTATGGAATAATACACTATGTTACATTGACTCTACTTCAGTTATGGTTTTTTACTCTACTCATCTATGGAACATTGTTCTCAATTATGGTTATTTACTCTACTTCATTTATGTTTATTTACTCTACTCATCTATGGAACATTTACTCTACTTCAGTTAGGGTTATTTACTCTACTCTTCTATGGAAGAAGACACTATGTTACAATTTTTTGTTTTCCATTTTGGATGGCTTAACATATTTTAACTCAAATTTCCAATTCAAGGTTGTTTAGTTTTTTGGGTGTGTGTTTACCATTTTGGATGACTGAACATATTTTAACTAAAATTTCCCTAGCATCTCCTCTTAATCTAATTTTTAATTCTTTATTTAATATATATTTTACTTTTTTTTCTTCATATTATAAGAGATAGAATAAATACTATGTTACAATGGGTGTGTTACCATTTTGGATGACTTAACGTATTTTAACATTCAAATCTCAAATTTCCAATTCACAGTTATTTAAGCTTTTTTTTAGTATAACATTCCTCCTTAATTTAATTTTATTTTTATTTTTTAAATATATATTTACTTTTTTTTTCTCATGTTATAAATGAGAACAGAATAATATCTAAAATCCAAGAATCTTAATTCCTTATCATACAAGGTATTTATGTTTTCATGCCCTTTTGATGCTTAGTAACTCAGATATACATAATGTTTTCATCCTTTTCCGAGCTAGTTAAACTCAGATATACATATTTTTCATGCCTCTTCTAATGGTAGTTACTAATATATAATATATATATATATATATATATATATTATATATTATATATATTATTATATATAATATATATCTATATATATAATATATATGTAAATATATATATAGAAGGTTGGAATATATTTATATTTACTATTTGTTTAAGTTGTCATTGGCATAATGTTAATGTTACTGTATATGTGGTATGTTTACTCTTCTTTACTATGTGCAATGGTATATTACAATTAAATATGGTCTCTCTAGGCACAATGCTTCGAATAGATATTGAGGTAACTTTATCTCACATAACTAAACATTAGATCAAGAAGCATAAATTAAACCTATTGAACTGTAATTGGACCAATCCAGTTATGTTTACTTAGGTTTGCAAAAATAGATTGTAAGAACACATGATCACTCTCTCTCTTACAAATACATGTCTTCCTTTTTCTAAGAGCAATAAGCACTCTCTCTCTTATAAATATATGCCTTTCTAAAAAAAAAATTCATTTATCTATCTATTTCCCTGGAAATGTTCTTTCCTTGTTCAAAAAGTGATTTACAATATATTTGTAAAATATTAACAATCAATCAGCAAGTTGGTGACAATTACTGCAACTTCAAAAAAACATCATTTACCAAAAAAACAACATTTACTGAAATTCGGCATGGACTACTGCTACGCAGTTGCCCTTGTTATTCATACAATAATGTCTAAAATAATCTAATGTCTCTAGTTTTACTCTATATATATATATTATTATGTATATATATTATATTATATAATATATATATAAGTTATTAATATTATAATAATTTTATGCTTTAATTATTAATTTATGTTAAATATTAGGTTATTAATTCTAATACTAACTTAACATGTATAGTTAAATGTGTTACAAAAGAATAATCTCAAATGTTAAAAATGCTAAATGTTAAGTATCATTAATCTAATAGTGATAAAAAGCACAATTTCTACATAAAATATACAATTTCTTTTGTATTGATATTTATTGATTTAATTGGAAGATCAAGATCAAACTAAAATGCTGAGTGATACTAAGGTTGAATTGGGCCACTCAAACGTTTTCCTCTATGAAAGAGGACTTAATGTGAAGTGAAAATGGAAATGCAAATGTGAACTTATTTTATAATGTAAATGCATAAAAATTCAATCTATCTTGATTAGGTGAGGATAGCTTTAAGCGTAATCAAGAGAAAAGATGACTAATAAACAAAGAGAAATATTGTGTATCGAATTTGGATTTAAGATATTTGTAAGGCACTAAAATAATTTAATACTTACGAATGATAAAAACAAATATATAATGAAAATATAAATATTGTGTATCGAATTTGGATTTAAGATATTTGTAAGGTACTAAAATAATTCAATACTTACGAATGATAAAAACAAATATATAATGAAAATATTTTAACAAGGGTTTAGAATCCCTCACACATATACCCAAATCCAAACCTTAACATAAATTCACTATGAGTTTTATATCGAGCTAGATAAATAGTCCTGCAAACCCAATATAAAGTAAGCCAAAACAAGTTTGAAAGACAATTAATAAATAGATATTTATTGCCACAAATAAATTTCCAATGGATTCATTGCCAACTCTGATACATGCTTATTTAGACCTGCAAAGATACATATACAGAGCCAAAAATCCAAAAATCAGTACAATGAGAAAAGTTAACAAAAGTGTTTCAATTGATCATTCAAGTACAAATTGGCATACTTAATTAGAACTGGATTAAAACAAAGGAATTAAGATAAGCATGCAAGCCTGCTACAATAGTGTATAGAAAGAAGCAGATTATTAATTCCAATGATCTGCATATCTATACAACTATACAGTGCTATGTTTTTCGACTCCTTAAAATAATTTGTGAATAATACCAAATTAGTTCCTTACATAATTGAAAAACATATAGTTAACTACAACAAGTCCCTCTCCTTATTAGAATAGTGCATAAAATTAGAGACCTATTGTAGCTATCCCCCTATCTATTAATTTGAATCCCCTACTACGACAGGGAAGATCCCTCTTTTTTACAACTTTTCCAACCCCTGAAGATTGAAGCTTCTTTCATCATTTGTTGGTTGCATATTCTCAAATTGGCATTCAGTTTCTATCCACCACTATCATTGAATGATTATGTTTAATAATAATTCTTCTTCTTTCAATGATGAATTGCCAAAGTTGAAAATCAATAAGATTTTCTTGAAGATAATGATAACCAAATTCAATTCCATTATTTTCTCATGAATTTGTTGTTAGATTTGATGCCTTGATGCTTGGTTTGAAGCGAGTTTCTTGGGTGTCCATATTCACACAAAAAAATCCAAAGAAACAAATAATAAACAACAATTTATTTCAATGATTCTTCATTAATTTGCACATCGCGTTCAACACAAAGGAGATTAATGTGTTTCCATTTGGATTTTCTCAATTTGTTTTTAATGATATTATAGTGAAAAAGATTACATTGTACATGTTTTAATGATATTATAGTGAAAAGGATTACATTGTACATGTTCATGCTGAAGAGGATTAATTCATCTATGCTTCCAAATATTTGATAACTTTTGTAAATCACAAACCAAAATTTGATATATTAACATTTACAAATCACAAATTAAAATAAATCTGGATAATATTACGTAGAGAAAAAAGCTATAAAGTACGTACCTGCAACAATCGCCACCAATAAAGTAGTACTGCGATAAAGAGTTTGAAATACTGAATAACATGGCTCTTGGAACATTCTTCTCACGAAAAACCTGTTACTATAATTTGTATTAGCAAAAACCTTACAAACATCCCAAAAACACACTTCAAATTTTTTTAAATTGAATCCATATTACTCCAGAGAAAATTTAAATTTATTTAAATGATAAGGAAAAATTAAACAAAAGTCCTTGGCAATGGTCTGAATATAATAAAAAAAACATATAAATAGTGGTTCTCAATTAAGTAAGATACAATTTATTCCAAATTTATGATGACATAAATTGTGGTTTTGTTCATGGTTTTATTTGTTTTTTATTACTTTTTGATTGGGAAGTTTCTTAATCCACTGGAAACTTAGACAAAGTGGAATACCATTTGGTTTTGTGATATTTTATGAGAAATGCCATATATATATATAGTTTATTCAGGGCATATTTAGATCCATATCAGTATATGTTTTTAAAACAAAGATATTTATAACTATGAAAGCAAAGATTTATGGAGATTTATATTAATATTATTTTTTGAAAATTAGAAAAATAAGATTTTATGGACGGTTACTTTGTAAAATAGGAACAAATAATATGCCAAAAGCAAAGGAAATAATATATGGTTTCTTTGTAACAAATATTGAAAAGGAGAAAATAACAAATAACAAAAATGCCTGCAATTAAAAAAATAAATAATAAACAATAGGCAAGTGTCTAGATAGTTATATATACAAAGAATATATATAGATGATAAATGCTTTCATGACAAGGGAAATTAAAAAAATAACAATCCTGAATACTTACCAGATTGGTAACTTGAATTATTTCCACTTCTCTGGCAAAGAATGAAAATTTTAATGTGACGAAAACAAGGTGGAAAAGTATACAAGTCATAAAAGCTGCAGTGAAACCAATACTACTAAGCATAACTTTGAGACTTCTTAATTACGTACTAACTGCAAATTCAGATATAAATGAATAGTTGATTCTCATCCCCTTCCAAAAGTACAAATCTAGACCCCATACATAACGATGGCAAATATGTTGTACACATCAAACACCAAATCAAATATATATATATATAATAGAAACTAAATTAAAAGATTAAAATAATAAGCCAACATTAAAATATATAATCTTTATTAACACCATAATACCTGAATCTTAAATATACACTTACTGCAAATTTTGGACTTCTTAAGTACTCTGCCATTTGAGAGTGAGTTAAAAGCACAAGAACAAGTGATAAAAGAAAACTCCATGACCAGCCAATGAAAATTCCTGCCACTAAGAATATGTTAGAACATGGTATATCTAAACAATTGATAATTTCTAATACACTTTGCAGATTTAGTAAAATGACCTAAGACAATTGTAACATATTGTGATTGTGGACAAGTGGCCAAGAGATGGGCCCACAAATTTATTTATAGAAAATTAATTACAGTGTATGAGGCTTGCATAATTTGACGCATTGATGTACCTCGATGCGGGTGCTAGTACCACGTATCCATGACTATACAGGAAAGGACGGCAGCTGGCGTCAATGCCAGCAGGTCTCGGCGGTTTAAAGCAGGTGAGGAGCAGGCATTTAAGGCCCTGCGTAATGGCGGATTGAACCTGGGAGTTATGGCGTTGAGCAGGGAAGTTAATGCGCGGCAAGGACATCCTTCCCGGTTGGCAGGCCTCGATCAAGGCATAAAAGCTATTAACCTTGGCGAATTGGGCACAGAGGCGCACTTCAGATGGTTAAATGGATTGAGCTCCAGGGCAGCACGCAGTGCACGGGAGCCTCCCTAGGTCAGGTATCAGTCTGCTGGTTCTGGTCTGGTAAGAGGGTCCAGTAGGTCTGCTTCCGCTCTTTTCAATTTATCCCCGTGTCTAAACATTGTTGTCTTCCATTAATCTAAGCTTATTCTCTGTTTCGGGGTCTGGCATAAAAATTTGGTGTCGCCTGTCACTGTTGGGGGTCTGCGCATAGCGTTTTTGGTTAATGTAGAGCAGGAGCTATCGATTTCACCAGTCAATAATTGGGCTAAATTGGAAGGCGTCTGGTTCTGGAGTATTTGGTCTTCAGCCTGCAATTGGCTGTTCATTCCCCCAATTCAAGCTCTTTGGTTGCACAGTCATCACCTGAACTCCAGCGTGGAATTCCAAGAAGGGGAAGTCATACTGGGTCACGGGGAGGTTCTAGCAGTCGCGGAGGCTCTGTCCCGCAGCGCATAGAACCTTTGGCTTCTGTTCCGCCCCCCTCACCATCCTTAGCTAGTTTTGGTCCCTCTCTCACCAGCTCTTTCCACTCAGCCCACTTCAAGTTTCGCACCAAGCTGAACAAGCCGCTAATCTCTGCTATTGTCACGGTGCTCTTTTCGGAGGAGGAGGAAGAATTAGAATTAGAGGAAGAGCCTCCTAGTGCAGAAGCATCATCCAGTGAGCAAGCTCATTCCAATAATTCCAATGCTCATCAAGAAAGCCCAATTGAGAATGTCCTCAACACTTCGGGGATTTTGTGCGATGAGGGCCAACAAGAAATACTTCAGCACCAACCTTCATCTTCACAGGAGCCCATCAAGGATTATGAGCCTGCAAATCCTTTCAGGAACATTCTTCACCTTGTTCTCCCTCCAGGACGCAGCGCGATGGATGTAGAAGACAACCTCGAAGTTACCTGGGTCATCCGAGCAAGCGAGAAGGATGCTGGCTCTCCTCAGCAGGATTAAAAGCTTGTTGGCGCTATGGTTTGTTTTTGGTCTGGTTTTTTCCTATTCGAATGGTCTATTTTCTCCCTGACCTGAAATTTACAATCTACAGGTTTTTTGATACTACATGGAAATGTAATAACCCTTCTAAGCTCAGTGAAGAGCTGAATTTTGTAAAAATAAACAATCTGCCTATGATCTAGATAGTTCAATATGTAAAGGTGAGGCTTCATGACACCTGCTATTGGTTTTTTGGCAGAGGGCAGGCTACAGCCCCCTCAGAGGTTAAAACCTCTTTGTAAATATTTTTTCATCTTTTATTAATAGAATAGTCTTTGCTGAGAAAAAAAAAAAAATTGACGCATTGACGTGGTTTTCAAAAGTGTTTATATCCTTGGCACGTTCTAACATTGTAAACATTTGTTTGTATTTATACATCGCCACTATGCATACCCTTGATTAAATGGGATGGAAAGAAATGATTGTTGGATCAGCGGGCTCGATTAGATGGGATGGAAAGAAATGATCGTTGGATCAGCCGGCTTGGGATCAATGGGTGGAGTTTTGTGAAGTTGTGTGATAATAAAGAACTTGAATGGTGCACTTTGCTAGGCGGAATGCCAAAAAACAGGTGCACTTGATTGATCAGGAGAAATGTCAAAACGCTTATTCTCTATGGTAGCGCTACTAGTGCATTTGTTCCTCTGCTTGTCTTCTACATGTAATAATGCCTTCGGTCAGTATGAGGGGCCAATTTTTTCAGCTAGCCTTTATTGATCAGCCCGAGTGCATATGAGCCTTGTTCTTGGCTTTTATTGGTACCAAGTGGGTGTACATGGTGAGCCTTGTTTTCTCCCTTTTGATGTTGTTTATTTGGATGGTCTGCAGTTGTTTATTTGTATGGTTTGCAGTTGTTGCAAAAATATTCAAATTATTCCCTAATATGAATTGCAATATCAAAAGTGTTTGCAGAGCTAGAATATAGTGTTGTTTATAGGCCTGAAATTAAATGCTAAATGTTTTGTTCGGCGAAAATACAAATTCCATAACATTTTTTAAGCCAATCATATTTTCTAGTTGGCTTTGTTAAGCAAATCACAATTTCTTTATAAGTTTCTCAAATCTCACAATTTTAAATCTAAGGGTTTTCAAATCTCTTTTTTCCAATGTTCCACCAAGTCTCCGGGACGGGGAGACGCACAAAGGGGACGTGTGGGAGTACCCTCAAATTTTAGGGAAATTTAGGGGAGACGGGGGGACGTCGAGGTATATATAATATAGTTTTTAATTATATATATGTATATAATTTTGAAATTTTCATGTTCATATTCATTGTTCAATAATGAAAGCATATTAAATAGACTAATTAGTTACAGTAATACCAATACATTGAAATTTCAAATTTGATCCATACATAAAATTTAAATTCACAATTGAATCAAATAATAACATATTGTAATTGAATCTTGGTCCGTCCTCATCATTCATTTTGATACATACATCATTCATATGACATACTCATTATAATGTTCTAAATGCTAATTCATCAAGATTCAATACCATAAGATTCAATAATAAAATTCAATATGAATATTCAAATACAATGTACATTGATCCATATCATTCATCATTCATCAATCATCATTCTATAATCTACATTGAATGATTGATTTAAAAATTAAATTGAACATTGAAAATTATGAATTCATCATTCATCATTCATCATTCATCATTCTAGTCTTCTAGATTCTAAATTGAACACTAAATTAAAGTTTTCAATTTATATAACTCAAAGTTTCAAACTCAAAAATAGTTAAGAGTGAAGAGTCAGTCATCAATATCTAGTGTCACAACTCAAATGTTAAAACTTAAAAGTAAAACTGAAAAGTAAAAATGGAAAATGAACACTGGAAATAAAGTCAACTTCAAGGACTCAATCTCAATGACTGGTCCTCTACATCCATCTGCTGCATGAAGTCATCATTTGTAATTGTTAGTTTAGTTTTTTTTTTTTAATAAATTAATTTTCATTTTTCTTTTTTTTTATAAAGGGTAATTAGACAAAAATGAAGGGGGGACACCCAGAAGAACCCCATTTTCGGGGGGGCGCCCAAAAGTACCCCTTTCGGGGAGTCGAGTCTCCCACATTGGGGAAACGCACCCCCTTGCGTCTCCCCGAGTCTCCCCAAAAGGAGGACGTGGGGAAACGCACCCCCAAGAGTCTCCCCGTCTCGGGTGCGTGGGGTGCGAGGGGTGCGCGCACCCCACCCTGGGGACGCGTCCCCGTGGAACACTGCTTTTTTCCACACAAATGTTCTCACACGGACATGTATTTTTTAATTCACACAGATTTTCTCGATAATTACTAAATTTCCCTCTTCACCGAGATATGTTTTCTTTAATAGTATTTTCCTAGCCCATGTATTTTCCTAGCCCATGTTCAGTTCTCTATGTACATGAATATAAGAAACTCACTCAAAGGAACTTGCAACTTCTTTTAATTGATTAGGTAAAAGCTCTAAAAATATATAAAGCCCATCTACACCATTCGTTTAATAATTACCCAGCTGGAGTTATAATAGCAGATATTGAATTATTTTACCTTTTATTCACTATACATTTAAAGAGCAACCTTAAAGCCATTCACTACTGTGAATAATTATTTGTCACTGTGCTCGGACTTTGCCTTTATCCTGACATTATAACTCTAAAACATAAATATAATTAATATAGGCTTGTCAACCATGTCTAGCATCAACAGAAAATATCCATACTTGAGAACTCCATACCTGATTTTTATGGATAACCAAATTCCCCAATCACATTTATTAAAAGCAAACTATTTGTCACGCAGGCTCAATGCCATGTTAGCTGAATGACCAGTATAGGAGGACCACATAAAAACCTTGTGGTAAACTACGTCGAGAGAGTTCTCTGGGATAGCCAACAAAAAAAAAAAAAAAAACAAACCAAATATACATGTTGGAGCACTGATAGAGATGTAGAGGGTTAAACTTACAATAGGTGGCCAATCTCGCGATTGGAAATTGAATCAAAAGGGAAACAAGGGAAGCCAATTTCTATTGCCTGGAAATCACAAAGGTTGAACGCCGCTATAAGGACGTGCGAAAAGAGTACGGGCAAAGTGAACGTTAACCGTTTAAGAAATAAGCAAGTTATATTATAATTTTTTTGTAAGGAATTGAACTGACTATTTATTTTATGAGTTGTTTATGTTTAAGTCTACATCTTGCAGATTAAAAAGAGGCAAGAAACCTTATTTACCAAGTAGAGAACTTTGGTAGGAATGAAACCTTACTTGGGAAGGGGAGAACTTTGGCAGGAAAGAAATCTTACTTGTTAAGTGGAGAACTTTGGCATTCATTCAGTCAAATTTTGAAATATTTGCATTTAGATTTTTTTGAAGCTTATCTTACTTTAGACATGATATTCAACGATAATCTTCCCTGCAATAATCTTCTATCTCATTTGCATTTAGATTTTTCCGAAGCCTATCTAACTTCAGACATGAGCTTCAGCAATAACCTTCCCTGCAATAATCTTTTGTCTCATTTACCTGGGGCTGTCTCATTTGCCATCTTCTTACCATCTTCTGTCTCATTTACCTGTGTCTCTG
>APFE031211229.1:0-20911 GCA_000404065.3 Pinus taeda | reverse complement strand
TTGATAGGGACCTCCATTTGAATAAAAACTGGCATTTTTGGATTCTTTATGAAAATTTATGCATGCTCAAAAATTACTAGGAAATTTTGACAAGTTTTGGACCTCTAAAAGGACCACAAACAACCACAAAATGCCTTCTCTGCCACTTTTTGGCCACATAGGAAGCAACCTTGGGAGATTACAATTTTGGAGGGGAAAATCGACTCCAAATCAACAAATTCAAGTTGTTCCAGAAAGTAGACTCACCAGGCTTTCCAACACGCTATCTTGCACCTGATTTGGACCTCCGGAAGCCCTCCAAAAGCAGTTTGGAAAAGCGCTACGCACAGGATGAAAAAGTGCCAATTTTACTCAAAACTCTATTTTTCGCCTAGTTTTCTTATAGTTTAACTTTTTTGTCTCTTATGGTCAAATTCATGATGTGACATGATGTAAATTGATGTACTATGATGTAAAAATAATAAAAATTGACTTGATAAGGTAGATACATTAGTTTTAGGTGGTTTAGAGTTGAATGCATCAGTTTCCTAGGTTTTAGAGGCAAGTTGTTCCACTGCCTATTTTTGTGTTCCTAATTTAGATATGGTTGAAACCACCCCTATTCTCATGGATTTGACTGTTGATGGATAGCACAGGTGGTTTGGAGGTCTATATCATGTGTTTTTTCAGTCATTTGTAAAGGTTGGACTCTTGTGGATGCATTGAGCAATATTGTACATCACTTCTGCAGTTTGGCAAGGAAATAAACCAGGGTTTTGCAGCATTTTGTGGGATTCTTGTGGTTATGTGATTTAGCATTGTTTTCTTCTAAGTTATTCAATGATCTTATTTTTATGTGTGCCATCATCTCTTTTATTCTTCATAGCTAAATGAATCAAGCGTAAAAGGTAGAATTCATTGATGTTTCAGTGCTTTGCCTTGGGGTTTATTTAGTTCTACATATTTTCTACTATTTGAAGAGGACTCGTGAGACTTGAATGCCCTCTCAAGCTCCTCAACGGTCTTTAGACTCACCATTACACTCATTTCAAAGTGCTAAAACACTTGCCTACCTCGCCCCACAGAAACCTCTGCAAATCTGTGTTGATTTCCCGGACCTAAAGCTGCCTTCCTCATCTGATCCAACAACCAACCATTAAATTCAAACAAATTCTTTTGAGCAAGAATACCTAGCCTAAAATTAGTATTCATTTCAGTCATCTCAAGCCTTCCTTGATAAATTTTCATTGAGATTGACAAGGAGAGAGACCTCTCCCGACCTGGTAGGGCTAGCTACTCGGTTAAGCATGGTTTGATGTTACCCTAGACCTGCCTTTCTCAGCCTGAGGTAGATTTAGGCACTAACACAGGCTAGCATGGATGTCATTGCAGGTCGTCAACTCGCTATTGAGAAGGTTCTTAGAGCACAAAACACCCCAGTGTCCTCCCCTTCATGAAATTGTTTTCTTTCAATTGCAGAGGGTTAGCTAGTCCCGCTAAAAAACTATTTTTCCAGAGGCTCTTGAATATTGAATGAGTGGATGTTATTTTCCTTCAAGGGACTCTAGGGTTAGGCGACCCCATTACTCACTTACTTGGAGCCATGCTACCTAGATGGAATTTCCATACCCTAGATGTTAATGGGAGATCTGGGGGCATTACACTGGGTTATAACCCTGGGCTGATCAAATTAATCAATATATGGGGGGAACTGGATTTATTGGGGCGAATTTTTTCACACCTGAGCTTGGCAGTGAAATCATAATGATCAATGTTTATGGTCCCTGTCAAAACTGGGTCGCTTTCTAAGATCAGTTACTCAGGTCTAGCCTCCTCCAAGTGGATAACCTTATTCTGAGAGGCGATCTTAATTTCTCTATTGGTTATTCAGAATCATGGGGACATAATGCTCAGATTAACTCTTTATATGACTACTTCGAGTCCATGTTATATGATCATGGATTAATTGACATCCCTTCAGCCCGGTTTCAACCCACCTGGAGAAACAGAAGGACTAGGGATGCAAGGCTGGCTCAAAGATTAGACTGTTTCCTCCTTAAAGAGCGATTTCCAGGAAAAGGGTACATCTATCATCAGTGAGTTGGTTTGGGGGGACTTTCTAATCACTCACCCATTTACCTTGATCTCAGTGTATGATTAAACAAGCCCAAAGCACCTTTCAAGTTTAATTTTACATGGTTAAAGGACCCAGACTACATCAAGCTTGCCTTGGCCTATCAGAAGGCCCACCCACCTAGTGCGGGAGAAAATTTATCAGAAGGGTTTGCTCATAATTTAATCAACCTGAAGCGCCTCTCCATGAGTTGGGCTCACAAAAAGAGATTATGCGATGATGAAACCCTAAGAAACATTGAGACAGAGATTGCTAATATGGAAGACGAACATGGGCGTGGATATTTGTCTGTTGAACATAAGAATCATCTCACATCCCTGGTCACTCAGAGGGATAAGACCCTTAAGGATAGAGAAGAATCGTGGAGGATCCAGAGTTGAGCTATTTGGATTAAAGAAGGAGACAATAACACTAAGTTCTATCATAAATTTTCCAATGGACGCAGAGCAATCAATACCATTTGGAAAATGACAAATGAGCAGGGCATACAGGTACACTCCTTTCAGCAATTGGCCTCTCTCGGCACCTCACAGTTCAGGAATCTCTACAAGACCTCTCCTATGCTTCCCTTGTTGAAATCATTAGGGTTTCCCAACTTTTTCCCTGCTTTGTGAATCAAGAGGATGAAGAGGACCTTAATAATCCTATGTCGATGGGGGAGTTTCAATCTACTCTAAAATGGTTCAAGAAGGACAAAAGTCCTAGACCAAATGGCTGCCTTGTAGAGTTCTATACCACATTTTTTGATATCCTAGGTGAGGACCTCCTCAAAATTATTGAAGATTGTCACACTATAGGTCGCATGTACGAGGCCTTCAACTCCACTTTCATTGCACCCATCCCAAAATCTAATAACCCAGACTCCTTTAATGATTTCTGCCTAATCTCACTTTGCAACCGTATATACAAAATCATTGCCAAAATCATTGCAAACCACCTTCGCCCCATTCTATCCACTCACATCACATCTGAGCAGTTTTCTTTCCATCAGGATCATTAAATACATGAAGCTATCGGTACAGCCCAGGAGGTACTACATTCCATGAAGTCAAAAACGCTGAAAGGTATGATTCTCAAGGTAGATCTCTCGAAAAAATTTGATCGCGCTAGCTGGTTATATATAAGAATACTTTTAACTCATTTAGGTTTTCCTCCGGATTTCATCAATTTGATTATGTGATGTATACAAAAAGTATCTTTCAGTGTTCTCATAAAAGGTTCAACTTCACCCTATTTCCACTCGAAAAGGGCACTCAAACAATGTTGTGCCCTCTCCCCATTACTATTTATGGTGATTATGGAGGGTCTAAGCAAGCTCATCTTGGAAGAAGATAGGCCGGGCCGAATACAGGGAATTAAGATCTCCAACAATTGCATACTGACTCATTTACTATTTGTGGATGATGTCTTGCTCTTCCTTAATGGAGGTATCAGAGATCTGACCAGGTTACAAGCTATCATGACCATCTTCAATATTGCATTAGGCATGGAGATTAACAACAACAAGTCTACCATCACTACTTCGGGTTGCTCTCCTCATGAAATTCGACTTTCGCTCCACAGGTTTCCCTTAACTCTACACTCCCTGGATGATGGACTAAAATATCTTGGATACCAGCTGAAACCTCACCATTCTAGAATCATTGATTGGCTATGGTTAGTTGCCAAGATCAAGCAAAGACTCTGCATTTTGCATCACAAAAATCTATCTAGAGCAGTTTGACTGGTCCTCATATAAGCTATTCTGGAGGCCACACTTGTCTACTGGATGTCCCTAGCATGGATCCCTAGGGGCATACTCTCTAGAATACAACACCTATGTACAGATTCCTTTGAAAAGGTAAACAGGAAGGCAAGATATTTGCTTGGGCCCGATGGGAACTGATAGAACTATAGAATTTTTTGCAAATTATCTACAAATCTACCTCTGAGATATATGTAGAAAATCTAATAGTAGATTAAATTGATAATGCAATATACCAAAGCAAAATACTATAATCTACTTCTACTATCAAACTTGCAGAAGCTTAAAGATTGAGCAAGATCGAGCTTAACACGTATAACCAGAAGAGGAAGAATCAATGCACATGAAACACAGAAAATACTCAGGGGAAAGCCTCGGCTCAAAACCCCACTATCTATATTATCATACAAGGTGAAAATACATCAGAATTATACAAAGCCTTAGCTCTCATAGCTAGCCAGCTCTCAGTACAATCCTCCTGGATGCTCACAGGCAATCAAATCTTCTCACAAGCCTTCTACTCTGCCCTCCAAGCCTCCTATTTCCTTGTGCAGTTTCTCCTGGGTGATCCTCTTGTTACCAAGTGTAACATTGATCTCTCAGACTGATCTCACACCCTGTAAAACTATGCAATCCTCAAGGAACCTTCCCTTGACTGCATGGATGAGTTTCCTTTATAGGAAAACATATGCAACTGATAGTAACCTGTCCTTGACATTTAGCTCAACTGGGTCTTTCTCAGAACATACATGCATGAGTTTTTGATGAGGGAATCTTCAGTTATCTGGAGTACACTAGTTGAGTGCATGCATGCATCAATTGACTAATAACTCACAATTAGTTCCTCAAATAGTTTGGAACTAATTTAACTGGACTTAACTCAGTAAACTGAGCTAACTAATTACAACTCAAATATAACCCAATCTTATCTCCTTAATTAAGGGATAATCTACTTAATTTAAGGGATAATTGTTGCATTACTTCAGAAATAATTCTAACTTGAATTTCTCCAACTAATTAATCCATAATGAATTAATGAATTAATTCCAAGCAGCTGGTGAGACTAAATTCATAATTTTAATTCAAGGAAAAATTAAAATTGGAATATTCTGGATTCTATTTTTATCAGTTCTTGTTGCTATTTTTAACACTCCCTATCAACAAGAAAGGAATTCAACTCGATCCCGATCCTGAACATTTGGAATGTTCTGCACGCAACACTTCTCTCAAATGTTTTAGCTCCAGCAACTCCAGAAACAAAAAAACCATCCAACTTGAATCAGAATGATGCCTCTGTCATCAAAGTATCTGACTACTATTGCCTCTGTCGATTGAAAACTTTGTGCTTATGCTAGCTCAACCTTTCTACACTGTTGTTAATCCTTCTCTGTGCTCTTCAGTATCTGACTGCTCTAGCCTTTGTCACCTTGATCTCTGATTGCATCAATCCCACTTATTCCTCCCACTACTATGTACTTGGAGCTCCCATAGCAAGGTACAATCCATGAGTTAAAACCTCTCAATGGACCCTGCCCAATTTCAACCTTCTTGAGAATATCACTTCCCATCGCCCCACCTCACACCTGAAGGTATGGCTGCATGTGATCCCTTTGCTGACTCTAATTGTGGCTCCTCCACAATTGTCTGAGACTTCTTCTGGGACTGCATGTTGAGAGGTAATTTACTCTCCCTCTCAACCACCAAGTCTCTAACATTTACCTTGCTCCTCAAGCCTTTGCATCCATCTTGAACCTCAAGAGCATACAGGTTCTTGAATCTTGAAACGATCTATTTCACCTGTCTCATGGTGATGTGTCTAAGGAAAACCTTTCCCTTACTGAAGAAAACATCGTAGCCTTTGTCCTCCAACATCGCAATCGATACCAAGTTCTTCTTCAGTCTAGGCACATACTTCACATCTGTCAAGGTGATGGGAGCTCCATGCTCCCTTTGAAAAGCAACTATGCCCACTCCTGAAACACTAAACCTTTCGTCGTCACCCATCTCTATGCGCATCTTGAGGTCTTTCTCCTCCAAGGTACTGAATAAAATTTTATCACCAGTCATGTGGAATGAAGCTCCACTCTCAAGATACCAACCACAACCCATCATCGATGACACCATGGATCCGATGAGGGTAAAGTCCATTTTGAACTAAGAGGCTAATGCCTCACCTTCCGATCCTTCCAAGAATCCCTTCTTGGACTTATTCGATGGGCAATTAGTCGCATAATGTCCCATCTCATTTTTTTTTTAGTTGAAGTATGATATGAATTCGATTTGCACCTGCAGCCCGAAGTTCAAGCTTCAAATTCTCTTTTCAGTATATTGTTCACAGCTCTGATAAAGTAGGCTCTGATACCATGTAGAATTTCCTACAAATTCTCTACAAATCTACCTCTGAGATCTATATAGAAAATCTAACTATAGATTAACTTGATAATGCAATATACCAAAGCAAAATACTATAATCTACTTCTACTATCAAATTTGCGGAAGCTTAAAGATTGAGCAAGATCGAGCTGAACACATAACCAGAAGAAGAAAAATCAATGCACATGAAACACAGATTCTATATATAGATGTTTCATTACTCTGTTTCTATATATAGACGTTTCAGTCTTGCTTGAGTATAGCTTATGGTTTAATAACTCAGGGGTTTTAGGGTTTTAATAGAGTTTGGGTACTCGGCTCACGATGAGTTCTCTCCAGAACTCTACCAAGAGCCGATAAACCCTAACTCCTCAGTTATTTACAATCCAAGGTCGTAAGAAGGTTTGTGTCGACTATCTTTGTATAGGTTTCTTTGTTATGAATAGATGGAATATAATAATGTAAATCCTGGGAACTAATATTTTGTATATTGCATATCTTTTCCAAAAGACTGTGTAAAGTCTAGAGATATAGTAAATATAGAAAGTCCAGGACATAATATTGATTCTCTGAACTAAGTCCTTCATTGCTATGCTTAAAATGTTCCCTGTAGTTAATCATTAGAATGTTTACTGTAGATATTACTGCCATGTAAGTAGATATGTTAGTTATCTATTGTATGCTCTCGTTACATGTATATCTTTGTTAGCAATGAAATTTATCAAAAGATAGTATTTCTTTTATTTTCAGTGACATAATAATGTTGACACTATATTATAGCCCGTTAACTTAATTTCTATTGTAACAATGAACAGTATATTCTTTTCCTAGCGATAATTTGTTGACACGGTAATATTACTTATCTGTTTTCTTGTATGAGTGTGATTTATGCACGTAACTCCTTTATTTTGGGAGGTCTCTCCACCCAACCTCGGATCTGGCAATTACCTCCAGAATGCAGGTAATTTCTTTATTTTGGAAGGTCTCTCCACCCAACCTTGGATCTGGCATTACCTCCAGAATCCCCCTTTGAGCTCTTCCACTTCTGTCAATGATAAACAGTCTAGTACCTTGGGCGTCAGGACCATGTCCAACCTCAAGTCTTGTACCCACAGCTGTTATCACAGTTTCTTTCCCACTGGTTAACTTACTTAGCTCTAGGAAGAAAATAATCACAACACAATTTTTCCTCTCCTTTTTCCAACCCCATAGGGTTCTATCCTTTTTCCTTTTCAAGGGAGAGGGTGAATGAACTATTTTTTCAGAAGTTAATTTAACTAACTTAACTAATTAATATTTAACAACCTCTACTCTCGCTTTTCAGACTAAATGTTTTAACAATTCAAATTAAACTAAATAAAAATTAACAGTGGTAAATAAAACTTGGTAAAAACAATTGCTGGTGTGTCATTGGGTGTTACATTTAACGAATTTCAATTTATATTTTAGATTATGAATATATATTTCCTTTCCTTTATTTTAAATAGAATAAAATAATCCGATTTATAAAAGAAGAAAAACGGCTTTCATCATTGGTACTATTGTGGTATTATGATTCCTTACTAACACTTTTACCAACGGAATTAGGATTTTTGTTAAGTGGTTAATTATTAGAAAATTTTAAAATTTTAAAATAATTTTGTATTTTTATTTTTTTATTATTAAAAATTTTAGACTATTTTAAATACCATGCAAATGGGGATTATTTTTTAAAATGACCCTTGACCACTTTCAATTTTTATATTTTAGGTCATGAATATAGATTTCCTTTAGTTTATTTTAAGTAGAAGAAAAAAGCCCATTTATAAAAGAAGAAAATAGGCTTTCCTCTATTGCTCTGTCTTATGGTCAGGAATTAAAATTGACGCCCGTATGCCAGTTTTTTCCATTTTTACCCGTAAAATACAGTTAATTCTAAAATAAAAACGTCATTGTTAACGTGCAAATAATTTTACAAAAAGTCAAAATGACGGGCATATAAAAAAGTTTGAAGTTTCAAATTTTATACTTATTTATATATTTATTTAGTTCCAAATTTTATACTTCATTATATATTTATTTATTTACAACTGGCACACAACTGTAAATAGTTTCCTCGCTTGTTTCCACCAATCCATCTGCTTTGTTTATTTATTTATTTACACCAATTGGCTTTGTTTATTTATTTATTTACACCAATTGGCACTGTAAATGCTTTCCTGGCTTGTTTCCACCAATCCATCTACCTTGTTTGGCGAGCCTGCAATGCTCTGAATCATTGAGAAGAAGATATATTAATTTTATTTGTAATAACACGCAACTACAAGAATATATTTATACATATTTTTATTTTTCACATGAAAAAATTAAAGTACAATGCATGTCCGATACTACTTTATATTCAAGTGCATTTAATGTGATTTAACATTTGGAGTTGGTGTCATGTCTCCAACTAAAGTTATAATAGTAATTTTTTTTTAAGGTATATATTATGGTGGACACTATCACGTCGGAAACAGGTTGACGGTTCTCACCCGTTTGGTCGATAAATAAGTTTCTGGCAACCGGAATAATGGTTTCCGGTAATGGAAAGGGCTTGGTACTCCCAGGTCAGCCTAACATTAACTCCCTTCGCAACTCGAGAACTTCCCACCATATCACAACCTGTACATCTGCAACTTTATGTTACACTTGGCAGTTTCATTTAATATATACAGGATAAGCTGTACTGTGGAATTATTACTTTGGATTACGGTGGTTGATTTCTGTCCTACTCTGCCCTTTACGTTGCACGAGCAGGTTCTCCTTTCCGCAGTCATTTTCCTCGAGCTTTCCGCCGTATCAACAGAGGGTGTACAGGATGGTGATTCGACGGTTCAGCTCGTTCCAGGGTTTGATCTTTTCAGTTCTCAGTCATCCGATTTCTTTTCATTTTCCCACTCGGTGCCGGCTCTACTTCTTTCCTTAGTTTTTTCCCCGCAGACCGACTCTGTCTATTGTTCCAGGTCCTGAGCAAGTTGGTAGGCTTGCGGTTGCAGAGTCATGGTGCCCTCAACATATAAAGGAAAAGGGTAAGGCTCTACCATGTCATTTAAGATTCTTGTCGCTATAGTTTATTTTTGTTTAATTGTTTCCTCCAAATTTTATGTTGGCAACTGATAACACCATGCTTGCTGTTTTCTACTTACAGGAATCTCCTTAGGAGTCCGGAACTGCTCATGGTTGCATTGTAGTGGGCACTTCGTCATCCTTCTTGGCCTAAGGTTTTTCGGGTAAGGGTTTTACCCTCAGAAGCTAGCCTCTCGACTGACTTTAGCTTTTTGGGTTATGAGGACTGGCTTATTAGCCTAACTGCCTTGGTTTCCCAGTACCTTGTGGTCTTGATGGGATAACAATGTGGCAAGATTAACAGTCATGAGCTGTAGTATCTAAATCCTGGACTCTATGTCTGTGCGGAGGACTTGTTTTTCTAGAACATAGTTTTGAACAATGATTATGTTGATGTAATCATGTAATGTTTATTGGACTACGCCATGGCTCCTCCCGTGGCTCGTCGGGTTGTTTATTGGACAAGTGCTGGGAAGCTTCCTTAAGGGGATATCCTGAGTGAAGCAGTCCACCATAACTTGTTTGCAATGTTTTGACTGCTTATTCATTTTTCCTGCTATGTATTCGCATGGACACTTGAGTTGTATAACTTATTATAAATGGGGGGGTTGTTTTATTGCTATAATTCTGCTATATGTTATAATGAGAATTTCCACTTCTAACTCCCTGTTCAAATGGTTTGATTATTTAAATGTAGTAGCCTCTGATGGTTTTCCATTTGTCCTTTAATGTTTTATCAAGATTTAACAGGAAATTCAACACTGTCTGTTCATAACTCATACGTCTGTGCTACGTGTTAATGGTTAACACTAGTTTCACCCTTTTCTGTTTCATTGCCTGAATAGCTAATTCATGCATGCGAAGTTTCGAGGTTATTTGATTACAATGGAAGTTTTCTACTTAATGTATTCTAGAAAATCTGTTGTTTGCTTTACTATTGTTAATGTGCTTACTTGCATGATTCCGGTATTCAACTGTTAAGATTTCTGTGGGGTCCTCCCTCGATTGCAAACCCGAAGGGAATACTTCCCGTAATTTATTTGTCACTGTTGTCTGTCATTGGTTAGCAGTTGGTTATTTTAAAAATGTAATTTTATATAACAGGCTTCATATCCCAACCAAATTCTTTTTCCGGGCTGACACCCATGACACCTGGGTTCCACACTTGTCATTCTCATGTAAAATCCTGTTCAATTTCTCTATTTTTTTAATGGCGGAAAGACTATGATCACAGTTTACATTGTACACACCCTGCTAAGTTTTGGTTAACAGGACTGGAAACGTCTTTACTGTTTTATATGCCTACCACCCCCTTAAGGGTCACTCTTCCCTCACACCAAGGTTTTCGGGGTCCAGAGCCCGTATGAAACCGTACAGTTCCACTACAGTTAATATTCACTCTCGTACTCTTCTAGAACATAAGAGGGTTTTCATATCCTTGCCCCCCCTTTTTTTTTGTAAGCCAAGTTTCAAATATCAATATGTATATTTTCTTTTAAGAGTCAATTCTGTATAGAGTTTCGGCTACAGATCTCTTTTTCCTACGAATAAAACAAAACTTATTCACGCACAATAGTTAGAAATTTCAGTACCTGAATTGTTTGATGTTAATTCACTATTCCAACAGAATTATTCACCTTGGTTTCATGAACTGCTTTGTTTTGCGAAACACTCCAGAAGCTGAGCCTTTCCTTATCTCCCGCTTCTAATTTGCCACCCAACCTTGAGATTCGTCCTTCGGGACCAGAATCTCCTCCCTTGCTCTCTTGCAAGACCACTATCCTCAGCAAGATACTTGCACCATGTGCTTGCCTATCTGGTCATCACCAAACTTAGCCATCCATTTCTTGTCTTTTATTTTTCTCTGCCTGTCCTCTACAACATAGATTAATTTCCTCCTCCCTTTTTCCTCTGGAAGCCTTTCCAGCCAGGAGAGGTAGTTAGGGTTGCAATCACTGCAACCGTTTCCCAACTTCCCCCTCAAAAGTTGCCAGCATTTTCCAAGAAAACATTTCTTATCTTATTAAAGAAATAATAAAAATATTATTAAATTCCAAAATAGTTAATAATGTCATATTCAGTTTTTAACCACAGTAAAGTCAAATATTTACATTTTCCTGGGGCATTACATCTCCCCCTCCTGAAATTGGACATCGTCCCGATGTCCGTTGACTAAGAACAACTCCGGGTAAGCTTTTCTCATGAGCTCTTCATCTTCCGAGGTGGCCTCATCAGGCCCGAAGTGCTACCATTGCACTTTAACTTGGGTAATAGCTCGCTTCCGCAACTGTACTTCTCTCTAGTCGAGAATGCTCAGCGGCTCGACCAATAATTCTCCTTCTGGTTAGACCTGCAACATGCAATATTCTAAATCAGTTTCTTAAAAAGAAAACTTTTAGACTGGTCTACTGGAAGTAATCCTCACCTGTATATCCTTCCATCTAATCACATGTTTAGGATGATAAATGTATTTTTTTAATACAGAGATATTGTGGACCTAGATGTGACTTGGCAGGGCAAGCTGGTAAGCCACCAGCCCAATTCTTGCCAAGACCTGGAATGGTCCACAATATCGGGGTGCCAACTTGGTACACCCACTCCATTACAGTGTACTCCTCCTTGCTTGAATTCTCACATACACATGATCACCGACTTGGTATTCTTTAAACCTCCTCTTCTGGTCAGCAAAGTTCTTTTGCCTATCCTGAGCCGATTTTAAATTAGACCCTACCTTTTTGACCATTTCCTCCATTTCCTTAAGCATTTCTGGCCCTAACCTTAATTTGCCTTCAGGTCCACCCCATCTTGAGGGTGTGCAGCACTTCCTCCCGTACAAAACCTCAAAGGGGCTCATTTGTAATGAAGTATGATAGCCGTTATTGTATGCAAAACTCAACCAAGTGAAAATACTCCTCCCACTGAGTTGGTTGCTGCATTACATACACCCTTAACATGTCTTCTACCACTTGGTGCACCCACTCTGTTTGTCCGTCGGTCTGGGGGTGATACGCTGTACTGAAGTTCAGCTGTGTCCCTGATTCTACAAATAATGTCTTCCAAAAGACCGACGTGAATTTCACATCACGGTCTGAAATTATCGTCTTCGGGAGTACATGCAATTTAAACACATTTTGCATGAAGATACGGGCAATTTGTATAGCTCTGTAGGTGGATTGCACAGGTATAAAATGTGTTGTTTTACTCAATTTTTCCACCACCACCATAATAGAATCGTTATTCTTCTTTGCCTTAGGCAGCCCTGTTATAAAATCCATAGAAATGGTTTCCCACTTCCATTTCAGAATGGGTAATGGTTGCAATAACCTCGCTGGATGTTGATGCTTTGCCTTAATTTGTTGGCACTCTAAACACTGTGCCAAATACTCGACCACATTCTTCTTCATACCCGACCAGTAGTATTCTTTTCAAAGCGCAGTGATCATTTTCTGATACCCTGGGTGTCCAACATAGTGACTGATGTGAAATTCATCCAAAATCAGGTTTTTAATGTTGTTTTGATTAGGTACATATAGCCTTTTTTTGTAGTACAACATTCCAACATTATCCATCTCGTAGCCTTGCTGATTTTTCTCGCTGGTAGACTGTTGTACTCGCTGTTTTATTTGCTGGTATACAGTATCTTGTTCTGCTACCTTTATTATCATTTCCTCCAAGGGGCTTTTCCATTCGCTAAAGGAAATTTCATACAAACATTGTAATTTCCGACTTAAAGCGTCCGCCACCTGGTTTTCTTTCCCCTTCATATGTTTGATCTCAGAGTCAAAACCACTTAGGAAATCTACCCACCGTGCTTGCCTAGCGTTTAAAGTGGGCTGGCTAAAATAATTGGTCAGACTATAGTGGTTTTTTCAGTAACAAAAATTTCCTTCCCATAAGATAACGTCACCACATCTTCAAGGCGTGTATGACGGCTGCCAACTCTAAGTCATAAGAAGAATATTTCTACTCATGCTCTTTTAGTTTCCTTGACTCGTAAGCAATTACTTTCCCTTCTTGCTTCAAAACGCCTCCCACACCTTCCTTGCTTGTGTCAGTGCACACCACATAGTCCTTATTAGGATCAGCTATGCTCAAAATGGGTGCAATGGTGAGCAGGTGCTTAAGCTGCTCAAAACTTCTCTGAGATTTCGAGGTCCATCTGAACGCTCTTCCCTTTTTTTTGTAAGGAAGTGATAGGATACACTACTCTTGAGAAGCCTTCTACAAATCGTCTGTAATAACTGGCTAACCCCATAAAGGACCTAATGTATGCTACATCTTTCGGTACAGGCCACTCCATTATGGTCTTTATCTTTTTAGGGTCCACCACGATCCCTTCCTTTGTGATTATATGGCCCATATATTGTATTTCTTCCTTGAAGAAGTCGCACTTGCTGAACTTGGCATATAACTGGTGTTCTCGGAGGGTATGCAGCACCAATCTGAGGTGCTCCTTGTGCTCTTCCATGGTGCGGGAATATATCAATATATCATCGATAAATATCAACAAAAATCTATCCAAATATTGATGAAATATGTTGTTCATCAAGCACATGAAAGTTGCGGGGGCATTAATGAACCCAAAGGGTAGCACCACAAACTCATAATGTCCATACCTTGTTCTAAAAGCTGTTTTAGCTATGTCTTCTTCCTTAATCCTGATTTGGTGATAACCTGATCGCAAATCGATCTTGGAGAATACTATTGTACCTTTCACTTGGTCTAACAGTTCATCAATCTGAGGTAGAGGATACTTATTTTTGATTGTCAGTTTGTTCAACTGACGATAATCTATACACATGCGAAGAGTCCCGTCTTTTTTCTTGACAAACAATACTGTAGCTCCCCAAGGAGACACGCTAGGATGAATATAGTTTTTGTCTAATAGCTCCTGTAGCTGCATTTTTAACTCTGTCAACTCAGGTGTACTCATTCTGTAGGGCGCTCGGGATATTGGGGTTGCCCCCGGTACCAATTCGATAGTAAAGTCTATATCCCTCTTAGGTGGCAGTCCAAGAATCTCTTCCGGAAACACATCAGCAAATTCTTGTATCACAGGGATGTTGTCCAATGTGGCTGTCTTATCTTTCGAGTTAGCATAGCCCACTTGGATGGCATAAATTTGACACCCCTTCCTAATGCATTTTGCTAACTGAGCTGCAGTTATTGGCCGAACCTGTACTGGCCGCTTAATTCCTTGCATCTCTTGCCTTGCTCCAAGTTCATCCCTATAATAAATAGTCTTTGTTTTGCAGTTGACCAATGACCAATGCTTTTCTAACTAGTCCATACCGATCAAAACATCATATGAACTGAGGGGAAGCACATTTAAATCTGCCATTACTAGCTGCCCTACTATCTTTAAAGAGTAGTTATTGACTTTTGCAAGCACTCGCCTCTTGGCCCCTGTAGCCAACTGTACTAGCCACGTATTCTTGAATTTAACAGGTTGTAGTTTACAATGTTCTACCACCTTAGGACTAATATAACTTAATGTGGCTCCCAGATCAATTAAAACAGCTACAGTAAGATCTGAGATTTTACCTTCGAATTCCACCATGGTCGGCTGGTACTTCGTCTGACGATCGTCTAGGGCTACATTAATCCTTGGTAGACTACGTCCTATGTCGCCGACTGTCGATGCTTCATGGATTTGGGATAACTATTCGGTTCCCTTTCGCTGTGGACAATTTTTTACGTAGTGAGGCCCTCCACAACCCCAACACTGCACTGGAGGTCTTGCTGTCCCTTCGTTGTCCAACTTTGCAGGCTGTTCACCGACTCTGGACTCATTGGTTGGCTTGGACCTGAATGAATTTTTCTGTACAGTTCTATTGTTTTGCCCCTTACCAACTCCCTTTCTACCACTACTGCGATTCCCTTTATTGTTTCCAGCCGACTTATTACTTTTCTTATCATTCCATCTTTTACCTAGGATTTCTCCCTTCTGTTTACTCTGCTGGTAACAAATCCTGGCTTTATGTATTGCTTCATCCATTGCCTTTGGATTATCAAACTCAATCATTTCCCGCATATACAGAGGTAAACTACTAACAAAACTTTTCACCTTAGCTTTTTCCTCTCTAATATAAGGCACATAACGAAGCAAGGAAGTAAAACGGGTGATAAATTCATCCATGGTCTGCTGCCCCAACCGCAAGTCATGGAATTCTCTTGCCTTTTCGTCATAAAAATGCTCGGTCAGGTATCTTTCCTTAAAGTACCTTTGAAATCTCTCCCAGGTTATGGTCTGTTCTCTTACTCCTCTTATGATCTTAACTTCTTCCCACCACAGGGTGGCTTTTCCCTATAGTTGGAAAATGGCCAGTCGTGCCTTAAGGTTGTGATCGTATTCATATCGCTGGAAATATTTGTTCATATTAACCAATCATGCCTTAGCTTCTTCCTCCTGTTCCCTGTCGAAGTGTGGTGGTTTAATCTTACTGAATTCCACTTGCAACTCTATCCATTGCCTTTTTGAAGTCTGTTGTTCATATGCATTATCAGATCGTTGCTCCCTCTCTTCCGACCCTTCAGGTTCTGTGTGGTGATTATGCTCTTCTGACATTCTTTGCTGCTCCGCACTGGGATTAGCTGGCGGCTGGTTCTGTTTGTTAGACAAACTTTTTATAATTCTCTCTTGTTCCATAGTTAGTCGTGCATTATATTCACGTAACCAGGCCATTTCATTTTTCAATTCCTGCACTGTCTCCAAGATAGCCTGATTTGTATTGCGAGCCTCCTCCCCGAGCTGTACCCATAGCTTGGGATTATTCTCAGGTCCAGGTACAGGTCCCTGACCCATTGCATACCTACGTGACAAACTGTCCCCTCTTCTCATACTGTCAGTATTCCGGTTTCCTGTCTTTAACATAAGACAAGTGACAGACAGAAAATAGTCAACTTACTAACTGTTTTTCTTGAACTGCTCAAATAGAGAAGAAAATAAATTGTATGTGTTGTTTCTGTTATCAACTTTCCTTTCCCAGAGGCCTCAATTGTGTAACTGGGCTATGATACCAATTGTCATGTCTCCAACTAAAGTTATAATAGTATTTTTTTTTTTTAAGGTATATACTATGGTGGACACTATCACGTCGGCAACAGGTCAACGGTTCTCACCCCTTTGGTCGATAAATAAGTTTCGGGCAACCGGAATAATGGTTTCTGGTAATGGAAAGGGCTTGGTACTCCCAGGTCGACCTAACATTAACTCCCTTCGCAACTTGAGAACTTCCCACCATATCACAACCTATACATTTTGTGACTTTATGTTACACTTGGCAGTTTCATTTAATATATACAAGATAAGATGTACTATGGAATTATTACTTTGGATTACGGTGGTTGATTTCTGTCCTTCTCTGCCCTCTACGTGGCACAAGCAGGTTCTCCCTTCCGCAGTCATTTTCCTTGAGCTTTCTGACGTATCAATGAAGGGTGTACAGGATGGTGATCCGACGGTTCAGCTCATTCCAGGGTTTGATCTTTTCAGCTCTCAGTTATCCGGTTGCTTTTCATTTTCCCACTCGGCGCTGGCACTGATTCTTTCCTTAGTTTTTTTCTCGCAGACTAAATTTGTCTATCGTTCCAGGTCTTGAGCAAGTTGGTAGGCTCGCGATTGTAGAGTCATGGTGCCCTCAACGTATGAAGGAAAAGAGTAAGGCTCTACCATGCCATTTAAGATTCTTGTCGCTATAGTTTATTTTCATTTAATTGTTTCCTCCAAATTTTCTGTTGGCAACTGATAACACCGTGCTTGTTGCTTGCTGCTTACAGGAATCTCCTCAGGAGTCTAGAACTGCTCATGGTTGCGTTGCAGTGGGCACTTCATCATCCTTCTTGGCCTAAGGTTTTTCGGGTAAGGGTTTTACCCCTGAAAGCTAGCCTCTCGACTGAGTTTAGCTTTTTGGGTTATTAGGACTGGCTTATCGGCTTGACTGCCTTGGTTTCCCGGTACCTTGTGGTTTTGATGGGATAATAATTTGGCAAGATTAACAGTCATGAGTTGTAGTATCTAAATCCTGGACTCTATGTCTGTGCGGAGGACTTGTTTTTCTAGAATATAGTTTTGAACAATGAATATGTTGATGTAATCATGTAATGTTTATTGGACTATGCCATGGCTCCTCCCATGGCTCGTCAGGTTGTTTATTAGACAAGTGCCGGGAAGCTTCCTTCAGGAGATATCCTGAGTGAAGCAGTCCACCATAACTTGTTTGCTTCTGCAATGTTTTGACTGCTTATTCATTTTTCCTACTATGTATTCACATGGACACTTGACTTATATAACTTATTATAAATGGGGGTTTGTTTTCTTGCTATAATTCTGCTATATGTTATAATGAGAATTTCCACTTCTCACTCCCTATTCAAATGGTTTGATTATTTACATGTAGTAGCCTCTGACGGTTTTCCATTTGTCCTTTAATGTTTTATCAAGATTTAACAGGAAATTCAACACTGTCTGTTCATAACTCATACATCTGTGCTACGTGTTAATGGTTAACACTGGTTTCACCCTTTTCCGTTTCATTGTCTGAATAGCTAATTCATGCATGCGAAGTTTTGAGGTTATTCGATTACAGCAGAAGTTTTCTACTTACAATATTCTAGAAAATCTGTTGTTTTCTTTACTATCGTTAACGTGCTTACTTGCATGATTCCAGTATTCAACTATTAAGATTTCTGTGGGGTCCTCCCTCGATTGCAAACCCGAAGGGAATACTTCCCGTAATTTATTTGTCACTGTTGTCTGTCATTGGTTAGCAGTTGATTATTTTATAAATGTAATTTTATATAACAAGCTTCATAACCCAACCGAATTCTTTTTCCGGGCTGACATCCCTGACACCTGGGTTCCACATTTTTCATTCTCATGTAAAACCCTATTCAATTTCTCTATTTTTTTAATGGGGGAAAGACTATGATCACAATTTACATTGTACACACCCTGCTAAGTTTCGGTTAACAGGAATGGAAACGTCCTTACTATTTTATATGCCTACCACCCCCTTAAGGGTCACTCTTCCCTCGCACCAGGGTTTTCAAGGTCCAGAGCCCGTATGAAACCCTACATTTAACATTCACTCTCGTACTCTTCTAGAACATAAGAGGGTTTTGATATCCTTTCCCTTTTTTTTTTTTTTTTTTTTTTTTCTGTAAGCCAAGTTTCAAATATCAATTTGTATATTTTCTTTTAAGAGTCAATTTTGTATAGAGTTTCGGCTATAGATCTCTTTTTCTTACGAATAAAACAAAACTTATTCACGCACAACAGTTAGAAATTTCAGTACCTGAATTGTTTGATGTTAATTCGCTATTCCAACAGAACTATTCACCTTGGTTTCTTGAACTTCTTTGTCTTGCGAAACACTCCAGAAGCTGAGCCTTTCCTTATCCCCCGTTTCTAATTTGCCACCCAACCTTGAGATTCGTCATTCGGGGCGAGAATCTCCCCCCTTGCTCTCTTGCAGGACCGTTGTCCTCAACAAGATACTTGCACCATGTGCTTGGCTATCTGGTCATCACCAGACTTAACCATCCATTTCTTGTCTTTTCTTTTTCTCTGCCTGTCCTCTACAGCATAGACTAACTTCCTCCTCCCTTTTTCCTGTGGAAACCTTTCCAGCGAGGAGAGGTAGTTAGGGTTGCAATCATTGCAATCGTTTCCAAACTTCCCCGTCACAAGTTCCAGCATTTTCCAAGAAAACATTTCTTATCTTATTAAAGAAATAATAAAAATATTATTAAATTCCAAAACATTAATAATGTCATATTCAGCTTTTAACCACATTAAAGTCAAATATTTACATTTTCTTGGGGCATTACAGTTGGCCAAGTCACAAGTCTGAAAAATTATGGAGTTCCATAATTAAAGTACAATGCATGTCCGATACTACTTTCTATTCAAGTGCATTTAATGTGATTTAACATTAGGAGTTGGCCAAGTCACAAGTTTGAAAAATTATGCTGCTCTATTTGAAGACCTATAAAGCTGGGCAATGAGAGCTATCACACATCTGAAAGGCTAGTGGATTTCCTTCATTTGGATTGAGTAAGCCTGCAAACCTAATTTTATGTTGGATTGTTATTACAATATTGAAGAATTTTGTGTGTTTTATTTGATATTTATCTTAGCAAGTTTAATGTCAATACTTTGCAAAACATTTTAAGAGTTGGATTGTTTTATTATCACATATAGTGGTTCTTGTTTCGATTGGAATTTTTGCATCTGATAACACTCATTGTTCATATAACGCAGTAGGAATAAATAATCTGTTTCAAAGCAAAGCCAAAGCTATGGTCTACATGGCTTCTCTTATTCTGTGTGTGCTTGTGATCTACGGTGGGACTTTGCTTTGAAAGCTATGGTCTACATGGCTTCTCTTATTCTGTGTGTGCTTGTGATCTACGGTGGGACTATCAATTCTCTGCCATCTCCGGTGGTGAGTCTAACAATTGTTTGAGTCTACATTGTGGCAGCGCATGACAACATACATCACACACAGGTTGCAGGATTGTTGAGGCTCTACTTCCACAGCTGCTTGTCCAGGTATAATTATAAATGTCAAATTCATTAAAAGTTACATGTGCCTGTTTTTAGCATATTGATTTTCTACCAGTTACACTCTACCTTTTAATTGATTCAAATCTTGTTACATTTTAAGAAGGAAAAAAATAGAAAAAATATATCAATTTATAAAATCTATTAGATTTTTTTTTTGAGATTTAAAGAAAGGGGAGGAAATTTTTTATAAAAAATTAGGAAATGTAAACACAAATTTAAAATAAATAGTGTAAAATGTTTATAGCATAATAATCATTATTTATTGATTAAAAGTTTAGTTTTTTTTTCTTCATACAAGTAAATAAGTTAACTGTTGAGGAGATTTAGGTATCTCATAGGATTGAAAGATAGACCACCAATTAGTAATTCCATGTCACATGGTTTTTTTTGAATAATAATGATGATTCAGCGTGCATTTGGGGATAGGAGCCAATAATAGTTGTTCCTTTTTAACTTGACAAACTCTAAACTTTCTCTGTTGTTTTCTTGCTCCTCTATTGGGTGGTTTTCCCCTTGATATATAACATTGGATATTTTTTGTATTTTGCTGCAATTCTTTTCTCTGTTTTTGGTAGTATTACCAGCGAGAAAGATTTCGGCTAATATAACCTCTTTTGTTTTGATAATGAAATAATCTATCTTTTCTATTGAAAAAAACCCCAAAATCAAATTTTGAAAACCTATTGTGGAAATCGTATGCTATTTTTTACCTTAAACTCTTCCAAATTCAATTGGATTCACTTCAATATTTGTACAGTACACTATTTTTTGTTTCTCATATAAAACCAATTATGAATATAATTTGCAAAAATTATAAAACTGCTAAAAGTAAATATTAAAAGTCATGTGAAAGGCAGTTTGAAAATAAAATCCTCGTAAAAAAATTCCGTGATAGTAAGGTACCCCTTGCTTATGGTATTTCGATTCCTTCCAACGCTTTTACGAGCAAAATTACGATTCTTTGTTAAATGGTTAATTATTAGGAATTTTTAAAGTTTTATGATAAATTTTATATTTTTAGTTT
>APFE031211213.1:7877-18076 GCA_000404065.3 Pinus taeda | reverse complement strand
GTTGTTAAGACTAAATTCGATTTTAATTCACAATTTAATTCAAGGACAAATTAAATTGGAATATTCTTGTTGCCATATTTCAACACTCCCTCTCAACAAGAAAGGGATTATCTGCCACCCCAATCCTGTTTCTATGGAACTCGAATTTACACTTTGATAATGCCTTTGTCAAAATGTCAGCATCTTGCTCCTCTGTCGAAATATACTGTAGCAACATGATTCTCTTGACCCGTGAAAAGCCATGGGCAACAAAATCTTGCCTTATGCTTCTCCACACTACCATCAACAAATTGCTTTACCTTGTAATGCCAAGGGGAACTCACAACTAACTTGTTCTTCGGTCTCGGAACCACGTCCCAAACATTGTTATGAACTATGGAGTCATACTCCTCCACCATAGCATCAACCCAAATCAACTGTTGCACTACTTCCTCAAAGGAAGATGGCTCGGTCTCAACACATTCCCCATAAGGGCCATGTATCCAGTGTACCTCTCAGGTGACCTCCTCTGTATGCGCTGAGAAGATGGTGCCCCCACATTCTCTCTCGCCTCCTCCAACAATCTGTCAGCTTCTCTTGTGCGCTTTCGTCCATCTCTAGAAGACTCTGATTGAGTGGATGTTCCCACTCCTGGAACCTTTGCATGTGATTGCTCGGCATCAGTTTGAGGCTCCTCCTCCTTAGGAACTGACAGTTCCTCCATAGCCTATAGTTGGAGCTCCCTCTCAAGGGAAACTCGCATGGCCTTCTGCTCATCAAACTTGAGATATCTGTGAACCATTGTCCTTCGACTGGTAGGCAAGTACACCCGATAGTTGTGAGGTGTATCAATGTACCCCACAAATATCCCTAACTCTACTGTCGGCTCAATCTTCTTCTGTGCATCCTTTGTCACATGGAAATATACCGATGAGACAAAGATCCTGAAGTGACCCACACTTGGCCTCTTACCAAAGAAAGCTTCCTCTGGTGTCTTCATCTCAAGTATGTGATGCGGGCTTATATTCTGCAAATAGACCGTTGTGTTGCATGCCTCAGCCCACAAGTGAAGTGGTAGGCCTTGGTCATGCAACATTGCCCGTGATGCCCCTACAATAGTTTTGTTCTTCCTCTCGACCACCCCATTTTGCTATGGGTTATGAGGTGGCATCAACTCTTGTTTAATTCCTTCCACTGCACATAAGTCCTTAAACTCTTGAGAGACATATTCTCCACCATTGTCACTCCTCGAGGCCTTGATATTATTCCCTGACTCCTTCTCGACCAAAGCTTTGAACTCACAAAACTTTGTGAAGGTTTGGTCCTTCTTTTGCATGAAATAAATTCAGCATTTACGACAATAGTCATCAATGAAAATCACATAATACCTTTGCTTTGGTGTGGATGTTGTCGAGAATGGTCCACACAAATCAGTATGAACTCACTCTAAGACAGCCTCTGCTCGACTGTCTCGATCATGAAAGGAGGACTTGGTGTACTTTTCCAAGGTACAACCTTTGCATGTGTCAACTTGCTCAAGTTTACCTTTGGGAAGTCCTGTAGATATCTACTGCATTATCTTCAAAGCTCCATGATGGAAATGGCCCAGCCACCTGTGCCACAACTTGCCAATGACTTGGCTTTTCCCCAATTCTACTTTCGTACTCAATGCTGCACAATCATCTACCTCTAGTTTATAGAGATTCTTCACCCGAATCCCTATCCTCTCGGTCTGACCCATGTCTATGCGTCTTAGGAACATCTTTCCTTTACTGAAGACAACATCGTAGCCTTTTTCCTCCAACATTGCGACTGATACCAAGTTCTTCTTCAGTCCAGGCACATACATCACATCTTTCAAGGTGAGAGGAGCTCCATGCTCCCTCTAAAAAACAACCGTACCCACTCCTAAAACACTATACCTTCCATCGTCACCCATTTCTATGCGCATCTTGAGGTCTTTCTCCTCCAAGGCATTGAATAAGTTTTTATCATCGGTCAGTGGAATGAGGCTCCACTTTCAAGATACCAGACACGACCCATCATCGATGACACCATGCATGCGATGAGGGTAAAGTCCATTTCGAACTCAGAGGCTAATGCCTCACCTTTTGATCCTTCCGATGATCCCTTCTTTGACTTCTTCGATGGGAAATTAGTTGCATAATGTCCCATCTTGTGACAATGAAAGCATCTTACTTTAGACTTGTCACCCTTCTTCCCTCCATGAGAAGAATTCGATTTGAAATGGGAAGCCTTCCCCTTCCCTTTCCTTGCCTTACTTGCTAAGGCCATATTTTCTTCATCATCATTCTTGGATGAAGAACCATCTCGTGTGCTCCTCCTGATCTCCTCCTGCATAAGATCTGACCACAGTCGTTCCTAATCTGGTAGTTTCTCCCTTCCATTCAATGATTCCTGGTAGCTATTCCAACTCTTTGGAAGGCTAAGGAGAGTGAGGATCACCATATCATCATTGGCAGTAGTTATTCCTACACTGCCAAGCTCACCTCTAAAGGTGGTGAGCTTGTTCAGATATGTGGAAATAGTATTGGCCTTCTCCATATTGATTCTTCAAAGCTTATCCCTGAGCTCCAATCTCCTTTGGTTGCTACTGTTCTAGTAGAGGTCCTTCAATGTCTTCCACATTGAAAATGGAGTATCTTTCCCATGGAGACTCGAGACAATATGGTCTCGAACTCCCTCAAGGATGATCCATCTTGCCTTCACCACACACTTCTTCCACTCAACCAACTCTTGTGCATTAGTTGAAGCTGGCTTTGGGATTTCTCGATCAATGAATTCCTTCAAGCCATTGTCTTCTAATACAACCTCCATTCTATCTTTCCATGCTACGTAATTCGAGCTACCTTCCAAGGCATACTTGAGTCTCAAGCTATAGAACGCCATTGGCCAACCTTGAAGTATGATATGAATTAAATTTGCACCTGCAACCCCGAACTTCATACTTTGAATTCTCTTCTGAGTATATTGTTCACAGCTCCGATACCATGTAGAAAATCTAACATAGGTCAACCTGATAATGCAATATAAATCAAAGCAGAATACTATAACCTACTTCTACTATCAATTTGTAGAAGCTTAAAGATCGAGCTGAACAATATCACTAGAAGAAGAAGAATCAATGGGACAATACACATGAAAATACTTTGGGGAAAGCCTCAGCTAAAAACCCCACACTATTTTATTATCATACATGGTGGAAATATATAGGAATTATACAAAGCCTTAGCTCTTAGTGCTAGCCAACTCTCAGTACAATCCTCATAGATCCTCACATGCAATCTTGGCTTTTCTCCAGCCTTCCTCTCTTCTCTCTAAGCTCCTATTTCCTTGCGTTGTTCCTTGTGGATGATTAGCCTTTTACCAAGTGGAAAACCAATCCTTAAAAACTGCAGAATCCTCAAGGATGAATCCTTGACTGCATGCATGAGTTTTCTCCATGAGAAAACACATGCAACTGATAGTACACTGTCCTTGAACATTAATATCAACTGGGTCTTTCTCAGAATAGACATGCATGAGTTTCTGATGAGGGAATCTTCAGTTAACTAGAGTATCACTAGTTGAGTGCATTAATGCATCAACTGACTGTTAACTCACTATTAGTTCCTCAAAAAATTTGGAACTAATTTAACTGGACTTAACTTAGTAAACCAAGTTAACTAATTACAACTCAAATATAACTCAATCTTATCTCCTTAATTTAAGGGATAACTCTTGCATGAATTCAGAAAGACTTCTAACTTGAATTTCTCTAAATAATTAATTTAAAATAAATAAATAAATTATTTCCAAGTAGTTGTTAAGACTAATTTCGATTTTAATTCACAATTTACTTCAAGGACAAATTAAATTGGAATATTCTTGTTGCCATATTTCAACATGGAACACACATTGGATGTGGATTGATGAAGGAAAGGTCTGAGATCGATGGAACGTGCTATGTTCTCTAGTATTTCCAAGTAGTGGTTACTGTCATATGATTTTGATTCTGATCAGAATTTGGATTACGGGCAAAAATTTGCTAAAAAATCGAAGTGTCTGGAATTGCTCGAAACCTGAACGACCACATCCATCTTGGTGATAATATCCCAACACAAATTGTTTCACTCAAAATGGAGTTTGTATGAGGAAGTTAGAGCCTGTTGATGGTTTCACCAAACAACAAAGAAAATTGTAGGTATTGCCTAGTGAGTAGTCCGTATTGTTGACGTGGTAGATCACAAGGCAGGTGTTTGTATAGGTTAACGGGGTCAGCGCCCAATCTGGGCTCACCAAGAGTCACTGTTTGATTGGTTTGTAGCTCAATGATGTGGCGCCTTTTGGTTAGTTTGTGCATAAGCAATGTGAAGGTGACATGTGGCAAGCCTGAGGCCGCCACGTGTCCCTCCCACAGGTCAAATAGCAAATGAGCATTTGGTCAAAATTTTATGGAGGCGTTGGGGTTCGTCTTTGCAACCTCCTCTCCACTATCCACATGCCTTACCATCTCCACTATCATTTGGTACTTAACCAATATGGGGTGCATATTCTAATTAAAGAGTTAAACTTTAGCGGTTCGGAGTTAACATTAAATTTAACTGCCACATGTGACCAAAACATTATTAACCGCTAAAAGTTAAGTTTAAACAGGGGCGAGATTTATTGGGCCAGCTAACTGTCCTATAAATTCGCCAAAAATTGGGGAATTTGTCGCTCCGTTAGCGGAAAATGGGGCGAAATTGTAGGATCATGCTGGATTTGGTGCAATTTGTGGAGCGAATAATGGAAAAACTATGGGAGGTCATAACTTCTTCAAATTTTGACCAAACTGAGCTCAGAAAAAGGTGTTCCTAGATCATTTTGATATTCCAAAGACAATGGAATAGGTTTTAGAGGAAATGGGTCACTTCTGTATGTGAGTTTTCCACATTGAAGTTTAATGAAGCCTGGGGCCACCATGAGAGGAGGTCAAGCCCACAACAACTGTAGTCCATTGGCAGAGATTGAAGCGTCATATTAGGGGTTTTTGCATGCTTTGAGTCCATTGAAGTAGGTTTCAGGAGCTGTAAAGCATTGTAAATTGTACTTTTTTCCATTTTGAGCAAATACAGATGCCCAAGCCATGGTAGCTAGACCAAGGAGATGTAGCCCACGAGGGGTGAACTCCTTTATCAAAACACTGTGTTAAGTGTTTTTCTTGATGGCTTACTGTTCATTTACTTGCCGTTGTTCAACACTTCATTTTTTATGCTATTTTTATTATGAATGTCACATAAAACTTGACATAAATTTAACTAACTACAATCACAAACACCATAAGAGAACCATGCACATGAAGCAATTGACAAGCATATTTTTAATAATCTGAATTTGAAATTAGCAGATCAAAACTAATATTCAACAATTAATCAAGTTGGTATGAGAGGAAAGGTTTATTTTCTTTATTTCTTGAGATTTGTGCAAGGAGAATTAACAATGTGAAAGTTTATGTGATGACAACTTCAACAAGTGATGTCTCTAATCTCTCTTCCTTAGAAATATTATTTGATGAACAAATGTTGCAAGATTTCTTCATCATGAGAGATGTGGTGTAAGAGATAGTTTAAGATAAGAAGGATAACACTATACTTCAATAGTATTTGATGACCATGAAGGAGGAGAAGCAAGAGCTTCTTGAAAAGATGCATGAGATGGATATTTAACTCCATGATGCCAAGGAAGCCCTAGGCAAGTATGTGCATGAACATGAGGTATGCAATTCAATTTTATCTTCAATTTTCTCTAAAAATGAATGTTTTGGTGCTTTTGAAAGACACACTAGAGGAATATAGTCCAAATTATTGATGAAAATGGTCTATGAAGGTAAAGTGTTAGACAAACATGCACAAGGCATAGTTGAGCCAATTGTTGTTGAGGAAAGGCCTAGGTATTTGGGTCTTGGTTATGAACAACATGATGGATAATGTTCCAAAGCCAAGGAGGCACATGAAGGTGTTCCAAGAGGGAATTTCATTACATATTCATACCCTCAATCTTTTTAAGTTTGTGTTCATGAGGAATGAAAATGTTTTATACCCACTTTGCAAGAAGATGCTCATAAGCATGCAACTAGTGGAAATGGAAAATAAGAGAATGTTGAAAGCTCTAAGGTAATTGAAACCATTGTTGGTATTATGAAGAGAGCCACTACCTCATAAAATTCACCTCCTCAGGAAGGCGACAAAGGTGAATGGGAAAAGTATAAATATGCCTTTAATCAAGTTTCTTTTGATTATGATAACATGGTAAATCTTCACATAAGAATTGGAGAGAATTTACATGTTCTTTTTGTGGTTTGAATAACCATAATGTTTCAAGATGTTGGAAGAAAATGGCCACATACAGGAAAATTTCAAAGCAAAAGCGATAGAAAACAAGAGATCCATTGGATAATGGAAACCATGTTGCAAAGAAGATGCAATTGTTTTGCACTCATTGCCTTAAGCAAGGTCATCTCATAGACAAATGTTGGACTTTGTATACAACAACTCATCCACGACATTTGAAGAAGGTGGAGATAGATTTTGGCAAAGATGGAAAAAAGGATTCCATAATTGATGTAGGCCAATATGATTCACAAGATGATGTGCAGCTGAAAGAAGCGCCATGGAAATGGTTTAGTAAGAGGTGGTTTGATTTCTTATCCAAATAAGGCTTGCATTTTTTTTGTTGATAGATGTAATTATTTGCCTTAAAAATGCATTTCTTTTCCTTATGAATGCATTACGTTTCTGTTAAAAGTATGTCGCAACTTGTATGATGCAAGATGTTGAAAGTGGAGTTCTGTTTGACTCACTTAAATGCAACAAAGAAGGCAAATTGTGGTTAAAAGTTTGTACGTGAATGCATTCTTTATGTTGCATATTTTCACGAGGAAGGTGTGTGAAAGTGGGGTGTTACTTACTTCATTTGTAGCAAATTTATCAATTCATCTCTTTATGTACCCATACACGTTTTTGGGCTTATTGTACTCGTGTTTGTACTTGAGGAAGAGTTGAAGAATTGTACACATACATGAGAGTTTGTGTGTGTATGAACAATGGAATTTTTGCTAGTTTCATTGTGTTTGGATACATGCATGAGTGTCAACTTGTGTTGATTGTTGTCACATATATGTCATATTGACTTGGAAGAGTTGATTTTATCTCCAAAGATGAAAGGGATATGTTGACGGATTATTGCATGAGATGTGAAATTCTTGTTGTTTATGCAAATAATTGTCAAGTCGCTGCACATGCTTATGTTTGGCTCTCAAGTCAAGTCAATTGTTAGAGTATGTTTAGTCGATGATGTTTTATCAACTTATGTTTAGTCGATGATGTTTTGTTGACTTATGTTTAGTCGATGATGTTTAATCAACTTGTGTTAATTTATTGTTTGTACACCAAGATGCAAGAGTACATGGCAATGTTACATGATGTGATTGTTGTTTCTTTGAAGGAGAAAAAGAAGAGGTCGACGATTTGCATTTCTTGCATAATGTGTTTTTCCATTTAATGGTTGTATTTGTGACAAGATGTCGCAAGATTTTGGAAGGTCCATGCTTGAGCAAGAGGTTCATGCTTAGCCTTCATTCTCAAATCATAACATGAGTATCATATTGAACTGGAGGACGATAGAGGCAAGAAGCGAAAGTCGATGAGATGCCAAAAATTTGTAGCCATTGTAAATCATTGTGTGTGTTGATGCCAAGATTCTCAGTGGGAAGGCTATGAGATTGTATCAGTTTTCCAAGCACCAAGGGATACATGTGGTACGAAAAAGGTATTTTTCATCCAGAAAGTGTCCAACAAGTGTTGGATTAGGTCAACAACAAAATGAGAACAGTAGTTGAGGGACATAGCCATTTGCAATGTAAGGCATGTCAGTGTACCCAAGTGGTTGTCATGGAGATTTATTCAAGTAGAATCAGTTGATAGAACTTGGGAAAGAGAAGAGTATTCAACTCTCATTAGATAACCAACTTTTGTGGGTCCAAAAGCCCGTCAATGGGAAGGAGTGATCGGAATCTAGATTAGGGGCAAAAATTTGCTCAAAAATCAAAGTGTTCAGAATTGCTCTAAACCTAAAAGACCATGTCCATCTTGGTGATACGATCCCAACATAACTTGTTTAACTCAAAATGGAGTTCATATGAGGAAGTTAGAGCCCACTAACCTTTTCACCAAATAATAAAAATATTTGCAAGTACTGCCAAGTCAGATGTCCGTACTGCTGATGTGGCAGATGACAGGGCAGGTGACTGTACAGATCAATGGGGTCAATGCCCAATCTAGGCTCGCCAAGTGTTAATTTTTGATTAGTTTTCAAGTCGGTGATGTGGCACCTTTCGATTCGTTTGCGGAGAACCAATGGGAAGGTGACACATGGCAAGCCCAAAGGCCGCCATGTGTCCCTCCCATAGGTAAAATGGAAAATGAGTGTTTGGTCAAAATTTTGTGGAGGCGCCGGGGTTTGAACCCACGACCTCCTCTCTACTAGCCACACGCCTTACCATCTCCACTATCATTTGGTACTTAACCAATATGGTGCGCACATTCTAATTAAAGAGTTAAACTTTAGCAGTTGGGAGTTAACATTAAATTTAATTGCCACATGTGACCGAAAAATATTAACCACTAACAATGAAGTTTAATCGTTGGCGAGATTTATTCGACCAACGAACTTTCCTACAAATTCGCGTGAAAATTGGGGAATTTGTCACTCTGTTAGCAGAAAAGGGGGCAAAATTGTAGGTTCGTGTTGGATTTGGTGTAATTTGTGGAGTGAATAGTGGAGAAACTAGGGGAGGTCATAACTTCTTCAATTTTCGACTAAATTGAGCTAAAAAAAAAGTGTTCCTAGATGATTTAGACATTATGAACACAATGGAACAAGTTTTAGAGGAAATGGGGCACTTCTATATATTATTTTTGCACATTGAATTTTAATAAAGCCTAGAGCCCACAGGAGAGGAGGTCAAGCCCATAATAGCTAGTCCCTTTGCAGAGCTTGAAGAGACATATTAAGGGTTTTTCATGCTCTGAATCCATTGAAGCACGTTTCAGGAACTGTAAAGCATTATAAACTGTACTTTTTTCCATTTTGAGAAAATACAAAGGCCCAAGCCATGGCAGCTAGACCGAGGAGATATAGCCTAGGATGGGTGTTCTCCTTTATCAAAACACTGTGTTAAGTGTTTTTCTTGATGGTTTGATGTTCATTTACTTGATGTTGTTCAACACTTCATTTTTTATGCTATTTTTCTTATGAATGTCACATAAAACTTGACATAAATTTAATTGATTACAATCACAAACACCACAAGGGAACAATGCACATGAAGCAATTGACAAGCATATTTTTAATAATCTGAAGTTGAAATTAGCATAGCAAAACTAACATTCAACAACAGATCATATTCATTGTTTAAATGTTGAACATTGTGATTTATTACTATATGTTGATTGTGAACTAGATTAATGGTATTACTATGATGCATAATGTTTATGATATTGAAAGAAATAAGAGACTATATGTGAACTAAATTGTGCATGCACAGGTCGAATGGTTATCTATGGTTATATTCGTTGTTATATGTTTGTTGTTATGCTTGGTGTGTATGTAAACTAAACCCCTTCATGTTTCCTAATGGTGGTAAATGTGTGGGATTTTACTCGTAAATTATATAGTTTAAATTATGTTATATATGAGTAATATTAACCGTGACTCTAGAAAGGATCAATTCTAATAATTGGAATTGTAAATAATCTGAAGTTAAGTCTTATTTAGCAAGTATGGAGGTATATAGATATATATCTAAAGGAAAACTATATCATGAAATTATCTCAAATTTTCCTTGATATTGATTCTAAATGGTAGATTTGAAAATGATTACCGTGAAGAAAAATAAGCTTAAAGAATAAGCTTAAGGTATGTTCACATCAAATCCTAGGAAAAAAAACTAAAACCGTGTAATTAAGATCCTTTTTATATGAGGAAGAGTAATGCTTATAAAGAATATAAGTTAATTCAAAAGAAAACCTAAGAAAGACAAAACCATTTTTGTTCTAGTGAGGAAACATGGAATGCCTATATAGTATTGTAAATGGAAGAGATAATAACACTTTTTGTAAGCCTAACTAGAGAGAACTCAATTGATAAAGTTAATAAACAATAAGAGCTTAAGTAAAATC
>APFE031211206.1:11953-25955 GCA_000404065.3 Pinus taeda | reverse complement strand
TGCCAACAAGCATTCGAACTACTCAAAAAGAAGTTATCAACCGCACCAGTCTTGAGAGGGCCTAATTGGATCCTACCATTTCATATCTTTACAGATGCATCTGACACTGCAGTGGGTGCATCATTAGGCCAAAAAGGGGAATCTTGTACTTATGCCATTTATTTCATTAGCAAAAATGTAACACCTGCAGAGTCAAACTACACAGTCACATAAAAGGAAACGCTTGCTATCATATATGCTGTGAATAAATTCTGACATTACATAACTGGTTATGAAGTCTTTGTACATACTGATCATTCTGCCATTAAACATTTAATGAATAAACCAATAACTAGTGGCATAGCTACCAGATGGTTATTATTGTTACAGGAATTAACATCACAGTGTTAGATAGACCAGGTAAAGAGAATCAGGTGGCAGATTTTCTTTCTAGACTGCAAAATCCATGTGAGGTTGTTCCGGTTGAAGATTCTTTTCCAGATGAAAATTTATTTGCAATTTCCATAGTAAATCCTTGGTATGCTGATTTGGCCAATTAATTGTCTACAGGAAGGACACCTCCACACTTTACTGCAAAAGAAAAGAAGAGACTAGTCAAACAAAGTGCTAGATATTCATGGCTTAATGGCGATTTCTTTTACACTGGTTATGATATGATCATTAGAAGATGTGTAAGAAATGATGAGGTAATTGATATTTTAAAATCTTGCCATGATGAACCGTGTGGTGGGAATTTTGCAGCTAAGCGAACAACATTCAAAGTTCTTACTCTTGGATACTACTGGCCATCCATTTTCAAGGATGCCAAGAAGTATGTAAAGAGTTGTGACAGCTGCCAAAGAATGGGCAGGCCAACAACTACAAACGAGATACCTCTTCAGCCCCAAGTTCACCTAGAGCCATTTGAAAAATGGGCTCTAGACTTCATAGGACCCATTAACCCAACCTCCAACGGTAAGAAGTACATCTTAGTATGTACTGATTATGTCACAAAGTGGGCCGAAGCAAAAGCACTGGTTAGAGCCACCGAACACACAGTTGTAAATTTCCTTTTTGAAGAGATTTTTGTCAGGTATGGAGTACCAAGGGAGATAGTGACTGATCAAGGTACCCAATTCACCTCCAAGTTAGTGAAGGACATCACAGACAAATACCAAATCAAACATAGGAGAAGCACACCTTACCATCCACAGGCCAATGGGCAGGTGGAATCCACAAACAAAACTTTGGAAGGCATCATTACTAAAACTGTTGCAATGAACAGGAAGAATTGGGAAGAGAAGCTCAAAGATGCACTCTGGGCTTACAGAATTACATGGAAGGATACTACAGGATTTACACCATACCAGTTGGTGTACGGCAAAGAGGTAATGCTTCCTATTAAGTTTCAAATACATACTTTTAAACTGGCTGCAGATTTTCAAATTGACTTGGACCAAGCACAACAAGAAAGAATTCAACAGTTAAACTAGCTGGATGAAATGAAGCAGCAAGCAGAGGAAACCACCATTCTCATGCAAAAACAAAGGAAGCAGTGGCATGATGCACATATCAAGAAGAAGCAGTTCAAGGAAGGTGACTGGGCTTTACTTTTGACTCTAAGTTCAGAGATCATAAAGCCAAGTTTACCACCCATTGGATGGGCCCATATCAAATTGTTCAGGCATATGACAATGGTTCAGTGAAGCTCACAACTATTGATGGAGAAGGTCATTCCTTTACTGTCAATGGTCATCGCCTGAAACTATACACTAAGCCCACCAACAAGCAAGATTTTCTCCAAACAATATCTCAACAAAGAGAGGTTGTGATACTGCAGCCCTCAACTGCAGTATCCCTACCTTAGTTTATTTCCTTTCAATTTCGAAAAAGAAATTAAAAAAAAAATAATTAAAATAAAAAATAAAAATAATAAATGTTAATGGAAAACCGCCTCTGGCACACTCTAACCCGAATTCCTACTTTGAAAACCAATTCGTTGGCGGGTAAGAATTCTCTTTCTTTTTGTTCACTGTTTAATTTCTCAGCTGAATAATGACTTAAGGACAAGTCAAAACTTTTGTGGGGGAGAGAAGCATCAGTATTTTGTTCTTTTATCTCTCCATTGTAAATTTTTAAAGATTTCTCATCTCCTCATTGTAAATTTCCCAAGAAGTTTGTTCCAGCATTCCAGATTTCAATAAATAAGCTGTCTTGTCATTGTTTTATCTCAGAGGGACCTGGTTATAAATATTATGCAGGGGGACCTGTTCTATCCAAGAAGATCATGCTATCAGCACCAGCAGTAATGGGACCTGTTTAGACACATAAAGGGACCTGTTAAGAGATTAATATTTCAAGGTTACTTCAACACAGCTTCAGCAAGTTTCTACAAGGGCAGGTTGCTGAGCACCAAGACTCCATCAAACACCCAAGCTCAAAGTACCTGTATGCACATGAACATCTTCAGTATTTCAGAGGGACCTGTTGTGAACAACAAAGAAAAGTCAAACAACAGTCAAGAGGCTAGCCCTACTCAGCATGCCAATGCAACAATAGTCAAACAAAAGTGTAATACGCTCCTTGTTCTTAACATTTCATTTCTTGGATTAATTTTTAATGTTAATTCTAATAACTGTGACTGTTATGATTGATTTCAAGGGCACATTTTTCATCATCCCTTATCTCCCTGATTCTTCCCTACTTCAACCTATTTCCTACTTCTAAAATCCATCAACCCTTCATTTCAACCTTGTTCTACGCATTCTACAGCCATACGCATCCTCCATTTGGCCGAGTACCAATAGGACACGTGGTGATTGTTTTTTTTTTTTTATTATATAAAGGTAAGAAACAGGAGGCCTATTCATTATTTTGCATGTGGCCGAATGATGATTTCACCACCCGACGCACCTAAGTGATTCAGAGGACTCCATCATACCTCAGTATGGTATATACACTCCCAGCGCTCCCATGATAGCATTTGTGCAAGCGACATCATTATTCCCCTGTTTTCAAAAATGAATGCGCTCTGAGGTAAAGGAAGTTGGTCATTTCACTCTCATTTTTCAGGTTGATTACGTTGGTGTATAATCCCGTGGCTTCCATAGTAAGGACCGAAGGCAGTGAGCGCCACTTGGTTTCGACTCCCACCAAGTTACACGACAGTCGACCCAGCATCACATTGGATACTAAGGGAACGACGCCATCAGGTAACAAGTCAAAATTTCTTTGTTAAATTTGCAAGTTAGAGCTCGACCCTCTGCCAAGATGACAAATAGGTTCGAGCCAAGCGTGTTCAATAGTTCCCAATACCATGAAGATTGCATTTCGATTCTCAGAGAGATACAGTGGTTGCCCTTTTTGGAGAAATTCCATGGAAGCAACAAAGAGGTTGCTAAGCAATTCGCCTTCACATTTAATGGGGAGAAAGCCCTGATAGGCAATTTCTCATTCAGGGTTTCAGAAGACACCATCGCCCAAGCAATAGGGATCAGCCCAGAAGGAGAAAAGTATTTTAAGACCAAGCAATTCAAAGAGAAATCGTGGACCCAATTCATGTCTAGGTCCCGAGTCTCATCGGTTAACTGGAAGAAAGGTGTCCCAAGAAGTTGGTTGGTGCATCCTTGGGATGAAATGGTCTACATACTTCAAAAATTTGTAACCTGTGAAGGCCGCTACAGCATTGTTTATCTATACCATATCAAGTTGTTGCTACACTTGAAAAGGCAATGTGTTATCAGTTTACCATATTTTCTATTGCAGAGCCTAACCAAGATGTCAAAGACCATCCAAAAGCAGAAGGGAAATGAAGACAAGAGCTTATATCACTTTGGCTTAGTTAAAATTCTTATTGAGCATGAAATGCAGAGAAGAGGGAAAACGTGGAAGGAGTTCTTAGCTGCCAACCAAATTAGAGATGAGGAAGACAAAGAAGAATCACAGGAAAACTCAGGATTCATGAAGGACATCGATGAGGAGATCCCAGCATCATCCAAAGCAAACAAGGTACCTCCACCTGTGAGCAGCATAAGGACTAGGCAAATGAGAAAGGAAGATGCTAAGAAGGCAGAAAAAGATAAAATTTTCACCACTTATTCAAGGAGAACAAGGAGGACACCAAAAGCTCAGTTGCAAGAAGACCAACCTTAATCCAATGCACCTATACAAATGGATATTCAGAGCAGTGACCCTTCGCCACCAGGGCCAGGAGCCGATATAGATGTTGAAATTCATTCACCACCAGGGCCAGGAGCTGATATAGAGGTTGAAAGTAATAACAAACAGGAAAAAGGGTCACCACCTCCCAATAAGAAACAGAAGAAGCTGGAGAAACAAATTGAAAAATTAAAGGAAGAGCTCATGGAAGCTAATATGCTGGAGAAAGTTATCAAGAAAGAAAATGAAATGCTCCGAGCGCAGAGTAAAGAGATTCAAAAGAAAAATGAAAAGTTAAGGGAGTGAGTCAATGAACTAGAGGCTGAGCAAACAGATATTTGTAAGTGGGCCACCAAGTGGTATAATCAGAAGAAGACCCTCAAGGAAAAATACAAAAGATTAAAGCAGGAGCTCCATGGTCAGAAATATGCGCAGGTGAAAAAGAATGTGGACTCATTGTTAAAGGCAGCAGAGGTACAGGCAGGGACAGAGTTCAAAGGAAGCACTTTGGGGTTAGCATGAGGACATGCTAATTTATTAAGTCGGGGAGAGATGTTGGTACCATTCCATGACCCCTTTTTCCCTCCTAAAACATGACATTTGCCTACCTCTTTTCATCATTTATCTCTCAGAACCCTTGAAAATTGATTAGTTAATAGTCTTATAGTTATTAAATTGCATTGAAATTGATTTAAGGGTTTTATGTTAATGAATTAGGAATTTTTGGCAAAATGACTACAGGAAGTTCCAACATCCTGTAATTGGTTTATTGTTTGACATGTGGCATGATAGCCAGGCCAGAGCGAAGGGTAGGGATGAAAAGCGGAATGTCCAAGCATGGACGAGCACCTATCCCGCAGCGGAATCAACCCTCCTACATGCGCGGTCAACGAAGGTCAACTATGGCATGTTGGCGACAAAGGCAGCAACAACAAGCAGTCCAAATCGATTTAAGTTTTGTTTCCTTTTTAAATCAGTTAGGATAGAAACATTTTCAAAAATCGTGATGTGGTAAAAGCGGCAACAGCCGCTCATGAATGTACATCCATTTTCAAGGGATGTAAAACCATATGTAAATATAGTTCTGAACCGGTTGTATTATTGTTATCATTGTCGTTGTTTCAAAAAACAGAGTTTCGATTTTAATATCAAAGACTTGCATTACAGTCACGATTTCGCTGTGTTGATTTGGTAATTGTTGGATCATAGTTCAGTATACCTGGAACGCGGATGGGCCTTGCGTAACGTGGTATACTTACTGTTGTTTTATTTCATTTACAGTTAGGGTATTTGGCATTGATATACACAGTGATTCAAATCGATTTATGTTTATAATATGCATGTTTGTGAATGCGCTTGAATAGATTATCACTTGGATCGTGAATCATATCCTGTAAGGGATTCGATCCCTTGTTATCTTGTAGAGCATTATCATGAACTTTATGCTTATGATTTCCATATATTTTTATCTTGCATGATTGTTAATGAATGTTGGGTATTCACTGAACAGAGGTTTTATGTATGATGTCTCTGTAAGGGGACTAAAATCTTGAATTGCAGTGATACACAACGTTTTGGTTTGTTAAATGAATTGAAGCTTGGTTGATAGTGATACATAGTGTGATTTAGTTTGATAATGAATCGAATGATAGCATTGTAATTAGGAAGATTAGACTTAGATAACGATCCTTTATGTCTATATACTTTAGGCACACGCCTCTAAGTCTACGCAACCTGGTTGATAATAAATATAGCCTAGTCTAGCACCCTAGATAGGACACTACAATTGGTATTTGGAAACGGAGGTATGCCATGGGACGACCGAGTGGGATATCCTGAGGGAAAGTTTCTTTTTAACTTTCAGTTTTGAGGATGGATTTACATGCTTTGATGAAGCGCTCTAGGAAATCAAGGCTGCAATCTTCAAGACGTTGGAGGAGCCGGTATAATGGGTTCAATTGGACTGGAATACACAGTTGTGCCATGCGTTGGAATGCTACAACGCGACTACATAAGCAAAAGAAAACGATCCACAAAATATCAACTTTCCGGAGACAGAGGGACAACGCAAGGTTGAAGGCCCCAAAGAAGCAAACCATGATATAACAGAGCCTCTGAAGACCAGGCAAGTAAACATTGGATCTGACGCACAACCTAAGTTTGCAAAGATAGGCAATTATTGGGATGAAGATATAGTTGATAAAGTTGTGGAGCTATTGCGTGAATATCAGGACTTGTTTCCTACCAATTTCTCAGACCCGAAGGGAATAGTAGGGGATCTAGGTGCAATGAAGATCACTCTAAATCCTAATGCGAAGCCTGTGAAATAGAGACCCTACCATCTAAATCCCAAGTATAAGCAGAAGGTGCGCAAAGAGTTGGACAAAATGCTAGAGGCTAGAATCATTGAACTAGTGGAAGAGTCTGACTGGGTAAGCCCTGTGTTTGCTCAGGAAAAGAAGCAACAAGATGAAATTAGGATATGCGTAGATTTGAGAAGCTCAATAATGCGTGCGTTCATGACCCATTTCCAACACTATTTACAGATGAAGTTTGGAGAATCTTGTAGGACATGAAGCATATTCATTCACTGATGGGTTCTCGGGGTGCCATCAGATTAAGATCACCACATGATCGCAATAAGACTACCTTCGCGACGGAGTGGGGATGCTTCCAGTACATAGTGATGTCATTCGGGTTGAAGAATGCGCCCACGATCTTCTCAAGGGTTGTAATTTCAACTTTTAAGGAGTTTATCGATAAATTCTTAGATGTATATTTTGATGATTGGATTGTGTTTAGATTGGTAGAGTGCCACGTTGCAAGTCTGCACCTTATGTTGGATACTTGTTGCAGATACCAAATTTCCGTGAATTTGAAGAAATGTATCTTTTGTGTGCCTTATGGAATCCTGCTAGGCCATGTGGTATGTAAGCAGGGATTAATGGTTGACCCTGTGAATATAGTTGTTATTGTCAATTTAGAGGCTCCCAAGAATGTAAAGCAACTGTGCGCAACGCTGGGCCACACCAAATATTATAGGAAGTTTATTAAAGTGTATGTGTAGATAACTGTGCCAATGGAGAACTTACTAAAGAAGGACGTGACTTTCTATTGGGATGAGGGGTGTCAACACAGTCTGGATGTGTTAAAGGAAAATATGGTGATTGCGCCCATTTTAGTGTTCCCGGACTCAAAGAAAGAATTTCATGTTCATGTAGATGCTTCCTGTATTGCATTAGGCGCGGTATTGACCCAACGAGGCAAAGGTGATGTTGATCACCCTACAACGTTTGGAAGTTGGAAACTATCAAAGGCATAGAAGAACTACTAAACTATAGAGCATGAAGGATTGGCGATGGTATATGCGTTACAAAATTTCAACATTATCTGTCAGGTGCGCATTTCAAAATTTACACAGATCACTTCGCACTCAAGTACCTGGTCAACAAGTCTGTGTTGGGGGGGAAGATTTGTAGGTAGTTATTACTTTTCCAAGAATATGATTTTGAGGTAATTGTGAAGCCCAGACGATTGAATGCAGGACTAGATCATCTATCCAGAATTGCGACAGGCGAACAACCAACTAGTTTGGAAGAAGGGTTGTTGGATGCGTGACTCTTTGCTGTACGTGTTGTAGATGATGATTTTGCTAATATAATCCAGGTTTTAACTACTGGTATAGTCCCAAAAGGATATTCGACACAACAAAAAAGGAATTAGTGGTACGCACAGCTGGTTTCTCTGTAATAGTTGGACACTTGTATAAGATGGGCACTGATGAAATATTGCATCGATATGTTCTGTAGTTTGAACGATCCAGCATCCTAGCTGAAGCACATGGAGGAGTGGTGGGAGGACACTATGCAGGCAGAGCAATGCGCATGATTGTGGTGGTCGATGATGCATAAGGATTCTAAGGCATATTGCAGGGCATGCAATGCTTGTCAGAGGATGGGGAAGCCATTGCAGAGGGGAAAACTGCCCTTAAATCCACAGATTTCATCGCAGGTGTTTGACAAATGGGCGATTGACTTTGTAGGTCTGATACAACCACCAGGAAAAATAAGGGCACGCGATACATTATTACTGCGACGGAGTATTTGATGAGATAGGTAGAAGAACAGACGGTCAAAGACTGTCGTGTTGCTACAACTATGAAGTTCTTGTTCGAATTTGTCTTGACTTAGTTTGGGTGTCCTAAGATATTGATGAGCGATAGGGGTACACACTTCTTAAATGAAATAATTGACGCGATGCTTGAAGAATTCTAGGTTTATCATCAAAAGAGTACGCCCTATCATCCTCAAGCTAATGGTACAGTTGGAGAATTCAACAAGATCTTGGAGAATGTGCTGACAAAGGTCTGGAACATGAAAATGAATGATTGGGATGTACACATACCAGTAGTCCTATGGGCATATAGGACAATGTGTAAAAGGTTGACAGGCCAAACACCATTCAGGTTGGTCTATGGGATAGAGGCTATGATGCTCATGGAGTACATTGTGTTGAGCCTGTGGATTGCAGTGCTGACTGATGTGGCTGATTGCGAGACTGTGGAGGAACACCTTGCAAAATTGTTGGAATTAGAAGAAAGTTAGTTTTTAGCAGGATTTCACCAACAGGTGCAAAAGGAGCGTGAGAAGGCCTAGCATGATCAACATATTAAGTTGTGCACCTTCAAAGTAAATGATTTCATGTTACTTTATGATATAAAATTCATGAAATTTCCTAGGAAGTTTCAAATGCATTGGCTAGGCCCTATGTAGTCAAGGAAATTATAGATGGTGGCACAGTCCAACTCGCGAAGCTAAATGGGGAATTGTTCCTAGGATGAGTCAATGGCAGTTGATTGAAATTGTATAAAGGAGATCCCACCCCTACGCAATGACTATATGATGGCAGGATAGTCTTAGTACTCCAGGCAGCTGCAAGAAGTACGGAACTATAAACTAAACTACCTAAGAAATGGAAAACCGAAGTAAGGAGGCTGCGTGATGGAAGAAAGAAGTGCGCCAAGAGGAACTGCGACAAGATGGTTGCGCCATGGAGGTTGGGGCCACACAGCAGGATCAAAAAATAGTCATTGGATGCACTATAGGTGATTGGATGGCGAAACTTTTGTTAGAAGGAGCGGGTAGCCTGCAGTTATGGCGCAGATCTTTGGAAATCTGCTGCCAAAGATGCATTTATGATAGAAATTTGGAGGGAACAGTTGGATTTGAATTTGAAATCACCTATAAATCTGGCATGTTGCCCTTACATTAGAACACTTTTCTCTTTGAAATTCGCTTATGAGCTTTCGTGCTTTAAGTCTATGAACCAGTCTGATTGGGAAGATATTTTCTTACATCCAGGGTTAGCTAACGTGCCTGAAGCATTCCGTGAGGCTTTCTTGGAGAGAATGATGGCCACTAACCCTGCAGAAGCCGCCAGTTTTGAAGTCGTTTCCCCTGAAGTCGCACAAGAAATGGAAGCAACACCCTCTATACCTATGGCGCCAAGGTTGCCTAGGCCTAAGCCATCTGTCATTGAGAAGAAACAAAAGAAACCGCAGCAAGTTCCGGTGCGCCAATCACCAAGGAAAAACCCCCAAGAGATTCGCCAAAAGGGGAAGATGGATAAGTCCAAGCAACCGCATGAACCCTTGGATCTTGATGAAGAAGAGTTTTACGGAGGAATTGAGGAGATGGAAGTTGAAGAGGGCGAGCCTATGACTCATGCCCGAAGTATATCCCACCGCAACAAGGCAAAGCGAAGGTACCGAAAGATCTGAATACCGGCAAGTTTATGGTTTCTACACCACTGCTAACGGAGAAGGTGGTATTTGAAGGCGCGCTCTTAGGGTGCATTCTGACACTTAAAATGGAAGATTGGGATTTGGCAGATCATGAGAAATTCCCCCAGCTAGCTCTGAATAAGTATTTGGCAAAGATCTACTATGAGGCGACCGGAGTAATGTGATTGGAGTGAATGAAACAGGTCGCAGGGGTTGAAAAGGCAGGATTACTGAATATGTGGTACGTGCCGCATTTTAGTAGAACAACCATCAACACGGTCTGTGTGCGACAATTTCTTGCCCTCGTACACGATGGGTGTCTCTGGTTGGAGAGCCCATCCCCATTATGGATATGCTAATCCACTGCATCACAATGTTGTCATACCAAGGGGTGGATCTAGCCGAGGAGTTTGGAGGAAAGACCAAGGAAAAGCAACTCGCGGGCAAAATGAAGAGCAAGTTTGGCTTAGTAAAGAAGTTGTGCAAATATTCCATCTTCTCTATCACCAACCAGGCGGTGTAGTTTTCCGTGTAGATATTGGCTTGCAAGGTCATGAGGAAGTGTCGCGCGGACAAGGTTTTGACGCCAGTAATTTCGCTTGCGGCCCAATGTGCTAATGGAGTGCAGTACAATTGCACGTAATACCTTTGTAAAGAATTTTTGCTCAATTGTTGCGAAGCGCAAGATGAGGGCAAGGAATTTCATTATGCTTTCCTACAATTGTTGATTTCCCTGGTTGCATGGAGGCTGCCAGAAGATAGTAAATTCCCTCCACAAGATGCTGACTTACCAGAAGTTGTGAAGTTCGCTTCGCTATGGGTGACAAAGGATCTTGCGAGGTTCATGGAGACAAAGATGTTCTAGGTATTGGTCGAGATGTGTCTTTGAATGGTGATCAACCAGAGGCTGAGGCTGTCACCAACCCTCTTTGAGCAGTTGGAAGCTTATGCAGAATTCAAGGCGAATGTTCACAATGTGTCTATCCATGCAAGGAAGGATTCGAAGAAGACATGGTACAAGTTTTCGTACCTAGTGAGTGAGGCGGATGCACAGGAGATTGTGGGGAAATGGCCAGGACAGTGGCTGTAGCCATCAGACCTCGGCGCGGGTACAAGCAAGGACGGAGAAAGTTCCTTCGTGCAGGCCACAGTAGCGCAGAAGCAAAAGGAGGTTGAGCAGGTCGTAGCTCGAGAGAAGGTTGCGCGACAGAAGAAGGAAGCTACTGAGAAAGACTAGGTGGCTAAGGGGTCCACTATTGATGTGGAGGAGTCCACTTCTATGCATACCGAGGAAAAAGGGGAATCTAATGTCGAAGGAGGTGAGGCGAGGAGTAGAGCACCCCCTTTAAACTATAAAAGTTGACCAAGGAGACAACTTTCAGGCCTAGAAAGAAGCAGAAATTCGACAAGCACTCACACATTGATCCAATGGTCCTCACTGAGGGGGACTTGGATGAAATCAGAGACAAGATCCGCAATGCCACGATGAAACTGTGGATGTAGTTCGAACAACAGTACCTGCAGGCGCTAGGGAATGTGTAGAAGGATCTGTGCGACCTGTGAATTCAGACAATACGGCTGCAAGTGAGTGTTGGTCAGGCGAATGGGATTCAAGCGAGCATGCAGCAAGCGAGCGCGACGATGTTGGAGACAGATCAGACTCTCGATCTTAGAGTCATACCAATAACAAAAGGATCCCTACGCACACATACAGACAAAGCGAACACCCAGCTCGCACAGATCAAGGATGTGGGTGTCAACCTCGCGGCAGTACCCATCCAAACCCTCCATGAATTACATAAGGGAGTATCCGATGAGCTCAAGGTCAGGGAGTAGCGCACGCTGCTAGTAATCAGTGAAGTGAAGACCAAAAACGAGCAAATATTGGCAGAAAAAGTGCAAGCTCTCAAGGAGAAGGTAGAAATGGCCACACGCAGCCAAATCTTGGAGGCAACTATTACACAAGCATGTGATGTGCTTCCAAAACTCAACATTCCCAAAGATGCAGCATCAACATCAAAGATTCAGAAGTTGGTTTTCGCGGTCAGGGAATCAAAGGAGGAAATCGGTCGAGTCTGATTTGAGTTACAAATGTAGATCTTCAAATTATATTTAAATTTGTAGCCAACCACTCTGCCAGAAGTCTAGGAGAAGCGCAGAGCAACCATCAAAGAGGGAATGGCCACTTTAGATGCAGCAATGAAGGACTGCACAGATCTCTTTGAGTAGGCAATGGAACTATGGATGTCTCTACGGGAGGACCCAACTTTGTAGAAAATCGGTACATATATCAGGGGGAAGCAACAACAATTTGATGAACTCAAGGTGACTGCACACACTTTGGCACAAGTCCATCACTTTTCTCTATTGATGAAAGGAAATAAGTTTCAAACACAAATTGAGGAGCTATAAATAAAATAGGTCATTTTGAAGGCCAAGACACAGTCATGGAAAAAGGAAGCTAGCCATCTCACTCTCGTAGTTCAGGAAAAATTGAAGACTATCTAGTAGACACAAAGGACAATGAGCCTCGCGGTGGAAGGCCCTACTACATAGAACCTGGTCGAAGAAGTTCAACGGACCACAGTGTAGGGTACTACTGATTTGTAGGTGCTGAAGGTGGAGTTCTGTGAACTCCACGAAAAGATTGTTGCGCCAGTCAAGTGACTCGAGGGCAAGTCACCCAATTTGTGTTGGGGGCCTGTTGGGATAGGGTCCCTGGGGTCAAATTTTGGGTATAAATTAATATCTTTTTGTATAAAGTGTAAAGTTTCCACGAAATGTGGATGCAGAGCAAAAAGCTAGTATGAGTCAAAGGGGCTTTAGTCCCTTAAGTGGGTAGGTGATAAGGGGTTTTTGAGACCCACCCATGGTCCACGGACCATGTTATTGTAAGTAAAATGCTATAGATAGATGATTCATAGCGAGTTTAAGGAGGTAAATTTTTTTCAAGAATCATTGTAAATGTAAGGTACTAAGGCATGAAAGGTCTGTTTCCTATACTTAGGTGAAAGGGGAACGCTCTTGCGTCTAAGTGCGCGAAGACCTTGGTAAGTCCGCAGGCTAAGTGTGCGGGCCCCTGCAGCCGAGTGCGCAGGGAAAATAAGTTTGTACTTGAACGATTATACTTAATAAAGACAGTTTTGAGCTAAAATGAATATATTTGTGCATTATTTCTTACTTCTGCAAGTTTATGTATCTTCGCTCTGTGTTATGATTTACATGAATTAATGTGTATTTACTGCATGAAAATAATAGTTCTGTAATATTAATGCATGTTAATACTAACTAAGGACCTTCGTGAAGATATGGAAGTTGTTTAAGTACATTTACAGTAATTATCTAAGCCATAACAACTGCAGGAACCTATCACATAGGCCTCTAGATGCGGAAACCTGGTTCTGTCATCCCCCAATATTGCTTCGGGTGAGACTGAAACTTGCGCTACATGGGTTGTTGCCGAAAGGGCCAGCAATTAGGGTTTTTTCAGATAACATTGAACCTGGGTTAGGCCCCATCAAGCCAACACATACCATTGTTATCTAAAATTAACATGGTATTAGAGCTGAGGTAAAGACAAAGCCCAAGCAAGAGTGAAAAAGAGCAATCACTGAGAAGAGACATCACTAAGATTTTTTGGACAAGGACAAGATCCAATGGCCTCCACATCTTACTTCAAACCTGATGACAAGCTCAATGATAAGTTTGATTATCATGCATGAAAGATGTCCCTTGATTTGACTTTGGAAGAGCGGGATGTTATGGACTATGAGTAGGGAAAGATTACTGAACCTTCTTCAAATGCATTGGTTGCCACTAAGACAAAGTACAAGAATGGTGAAGTCAAAGCTAAGAAGATAATCGGGATTCTATTAACAAGAATTTGGTTGCATACATCTCTGATTTGAACACATCTAAGGAGATGTATGAGAGTTTGGTTGGCATGTTCAAAGTTAGCAATGCAAACCAAGTCCTCTTTCTCAAAAACAAGTTACATAAAGAAGGGAAGAGGCAGGGAAAATTTTAAGAACACCCCCTAAATTTATAAGTATAATAAATGGGCGAATCTTCATGGTATATAGG
>APFE031211206.1:0-11278 GCA_000404065.3 Pinus taeda | reverse complement strand
GTGACTTATGGAGTAAATATAAAAAATGTTTTATTTGTTTACTATACCTCTCATTTATTTGTATTTTTATTAATTTAAAAATACCTTTTTTACAAAAATGGTATTTGGCCCATAGGATTAACTTAAATAAAACCTCTTTCTTGAGCCTATATAAATAGAACGAGGGTTATGGACTAAATATAAAAAGAGGTTTTAGTTATTTACCATTATTTATATTTTTATTGATTTACCATACCTTTTGAGTAAGTATAAAATGACGTTTTATTTATTTACCATATCTCCACTTTACTTATATTTTTATTTGTTTACACCCTTGCATGTATATAAGGTGACTTATGGAGTAAATATAAAAAATGTTTTATGTATTTACCATACTTTTCATTTATTTATATTTTTATTAATTCACCATACCTCTTTATAAATATGGTATTTGGCCCATAGGATTCACTTAAATAAAACCTATTCTTGAAAATGGACGAATGGATTTACTTAAATAAAACCTATTCTTGAAAATGGGCGAATGGAAGGTTCTAACTCCTAATTTCAAGGGCTAAATTTACCTTTTTTACCCTCTCCCTTAATAAAAAGTGGGCTATTTGAGGTGATTTGTAAAAATGTACTATGATACAAAATATTCGCCCACTAAAAATTTAAAACCCCTTAATTTCGCCAAAGGGCGAACATTCGCCCCTAAAATTTTCTATGGGAAGAGGTGAAGATATCCAATCCTACTTCACGAGGAATACCAAGATAAAAATGATATTCTTTCAATTGGAGAAGTTATTGCTGACAGGGAGTTTACGCTCATTTCCCTTAGAGGTCTCCCTCGTGAATGGCATGTGTTCAACACTATTATCCTCAACAATGACAAGATTGCAGGTTTTAATGAATTGTTGACTAGATGTACTCAAGAAGGAACAAGGATGATGGAGAGAGACATGCCTTCAAATAGGAATGATCCTATTGCATTCTTTGCTCATGCTAACAAGAAGAATAATGCAGGTTCAAATACGCAATGTCAAGGAAGACCGAGATTCAAAGATGGAAGGAAGGGAAGATGCTTCATTTGTAACAGGTTTGGACACTATGCTAGGGAGGGTCCCAATAGAAGGGATACACCTCAAGATGATGACAAGAAAAACCACAACAATTTCAGGGGAAACAACAATCAAAGGAATGGCATATTCAACAACGAAGGAAAAAGGAATGCTCCTGCCACTCAAGATGGAAATGGTAGACCTCCCAAAAGATCAAGAAACTCCAGGTATGATGAATATAATGTTGTAGATAACAAGCAAAAATAATTTATCTTATATTTTCCCTCCTTACTGCCTCTCCTCCAGATACCTTGTGAAATTTGTTGATTGATAGTAGTGCCTCAAGGAACTTTACCGAGTTTAAGGGAGCTCTTTCAAACATGATAGAAAAAGATACATATTTGGAAATCATTCTTGGAGACAATGCCACCTATCCTGTGAAGGGAGTTGGGAATGTTACTCTTCAATTGAATCAAGGTAACACCATTCATCTACAAGAAGTACTATATGTACATGATCTAAAGAAGAACATAGTATCTATCTCGGAGATGGAAGACAAAGGACTTAAGGTGGCATTCATCGATTGAAAGGTACATGTTTGGAAAAAAAAAATCAAAGAAGCTTTACTCTTGGATTCAAGGTTGATAGCTTATATCAAGTTGGAGGAAGCCCATTAGGAGTTATGTCCTGCGACACATCTCTTAAATTCGAATTATGGCAGCAGAGGTTTGCTCATCTACATTATAAAGCTCTACTTGATGCAAGGAAGATAGTGACAGGTATGCTGGAGTTTAAAGTTGAACATGAAGGCATTTGTTAGGGATGTTCCAAAGGAAAACATACAAGGGGACCAGTCCCCTCAAGTGATAGCAAGACCACCAACATTTTGCAACTGGTTCATTCTTATCTATCTGGTATGTTGCATGTAACATCTTTAAGAGGATATTTATATTATGTTATCTTTGTGTATGACTTCTCTCGAAAAACTTGGATTTATTTCTTGAAGAAGAAGGATGAAGTGTTCACACAATTTTGTTCTTTCAAAGCCTTGGTCGAAAATCAAACAGGGAAGAAGATCAAAATATTGAGGATCAGTAATGGAACCGAATATGAATCAAATGAGTTCAATGACTATTGTAGAGAAGTTGACATTAAGAGGGAGACTACTACCACATATACTCATGAGCAAAATGGTGTTGCTAAAAGGAAGAATCGTTCTATTATAAAGGCCACTCGTGCCATGCTTCATGATCAAAGCCTTCCGAAGTTCCTTTGGGCAGAAGTTGTCAACACTGCCGTGTATGTTCAAAATATATGCCCTCATCAAGCATTGGAATCCAAAACTCCCAAAGAAGTTTTCATCGGTAAGAAACTTGATGTTTCTCACTTTAGAATTTTTGGTAGCCTTGTGTATTTTCATGTGTCGAAAGAAAAGAGAAGTAAATTGGATGCATCTGGGAAGAAAGGAACATTTGTGGGCTACAGTGAAACCTCTAAGGCATATAGAATCTTTGTGCCTGGTCAAAGAGAAGTGGAAATAGCTCATGATGTCATCTCTGATGAAGATGTTTCCCTTGGGAAGATTAGTAACCTTCCTATTCCAAGGAAGGACAAAGAAGCAGATATAGGAAAGCAGGGAGAACCACATGATGAGTGAATGTCCTATGTTGAAGGACCAATGGATCCCATTTATCCACCTTCTCATGAGCCCTCCTTCTCCAAAAGGAGACCCTCATGGCTTAGGGAAGCTCTCGAAGATGCCAAGAATCATTTTGCTCCAAGGGGAACTTTTAGTGAAAGTAAGAAGCCAAATAGGTACCAAGGGTACTTAGTTGCCATGAGCACCATTATTCAATCTGAGCCTTGCACATTCGAAGAAGTTGTGAAGCACCAAGTTTGGAAGGATACTATGAACGAAGAGTATTTGTCGATTATGAAGAATGATGTTTAGGATGTGGTCCCTAGACCCAAGGACAAACTCATTGTCACCTTGAAATGGCTCTACAAGATCAACCATGTATTTGATGGAAGTGCTGAAAAGTTCAAGGCCAGGTTTGTTGCTCGAGGCTTCTCTCAAAAGGAAGGTGTGGAATACGATGAGATATTTGCACCAGTTGTCCGATATACTAACCATCCGTCCGATTATAGCCCTTGTTGCCTCGCAATGATGGAAGCTACACCAAATGGATTTCAAAACCGCCTTCTTGCATGGTTCAATTAAGGAGGAAGTCTATGTAGAACACCCAGAGGGGTTTGAAGTTCAAGATTGTAAGACACATGTATGCAGGTTGAAGAAAGCCCTCTATGGGTTGAAGCAAGCTCCCTAGGCTTGGTATGAGAGGATCAACAACTATCTGATGAATCTGGATTTTAAAAGAAGTGAAGTTGAACCAAACCTTTAAGTTTGAGAATGAGAGACCTCTCATCTTGGTACTTTATGTGGATGATCTCTTTCTAACAAGTGCAGACCCTCTCCTTCATTAATGCAAGAGGGAATTGGCTTCTGAATTCGAGATGAAGTACCTAGGACTAATGCATTATTTCTTAAGATTAGAGGTTTGGCAAAATCCAGGTGAGATTTTCCTTTCTCAAGGAAAATACATTGTGAAGCTACTTGAAAGATTTGGGATGGTGGATTGTAAATCTGTGACTACTATGAGGGAACTTAACTTCAAGAAGTTATACGTAAGTGTTGTTGGGCCCGAGTTGGGAAATCCTTCTGAGTACCATCAACTCGTGGGGGTCCTGATGTTCTTGGTGAACTCTCATTCGAATATATGCTTTGCAGTGAATGCATTGAGTCAATTTATGGTTGAGCCTCATCACATACATTGGATTGCTGCCAAGAATCTTTTGAGATATCTTCAGGGCACAATCACCTATGGATAGATTTAAACTGTCGGGAATGTGAGGCTCCATGGTTATTCTGATGTTGATTGGGCTGGCAGTGTGGTGGATCGTAAGAGCACGTCAGGATGTTGCTTCTCACTAGGTTCTGCTTCGATATCTTGGATGAGCAGGAAGCATAAAGCAGTTGCTTTGAGCACCGCCGAGGCCGAATATATTGTTGTTAGTATGGCCTCTTGTGAAGTTGTTTGGTTGAGGAAGCTCTTTAGTGAGTTGTTTGGACATGTGTTTGATACCATTGTGATCTTCTGCAGCAACCAAAGTGGGATTCATCTTTCTAAGAATCTTGTGTTTCATGACCACTCCAAGCAAATTGATATCAGGTAACACTTTATCCGAGATATGGTACAACGGGGAGCAATAAGGCTCTGTCACATTGGGACTGATGATCAGGTCACATATATTCTTACAAAACCCCTGGGGAAGGTCAAATTCTTAACCTTCCATGAACGACTTAGAGTCATGGAGAGGCCCTCTTATGAGGGTCTCGTTTGAGTTGGAAATTGAGCTCTGGGAGCTCCAAGGGGTTTGGGGTAATTCTTGGAGCGATGAGTGACCTTAGGGTGAGTGGTTCACCTTCTACTATGGCATATGAGTAGGATGAGTGATTCACCCTCTCCTACTAATACATCATATCTATGTAATCCGAGACTCATGGGAAGTACCTCTCATCTGGCCAATGAGTTGGGAAATGAATATAGAGACCATAGTACTACCAATGGACACATCGTGTACTACCATACTGCCTATGCTAGGATGTTTGATATTGACCTGGGATCAATGGAGACTGACTTTGGGTCAATGGAGAGTGGTATGATACATTCTCGATCATTTCTTCTTCATTATTTCTTCATAGTTCAGCAGAGCAAGGATGACAGTGATGGTATAAATTTTCAGATGATTTGGTACATGGATTTCTCCCTAGTTGAAAGGGAGTGTTAAATTTGGCAACTAGGGCCAAACTCCACCTTGGACATCTCATATGATGGCGATGATATTTTTGTTGGATTCCTCTTTCTGAGAGGTGTAGGATTGATCCAAAGATCATCTCATTCTAACATGTATAAATGGAATTATGAATTTATTTCTTCTATGGACAAATTGCCAACATCGACCAACAATCTAATGTAGGCTCAAAAGCCAAAAAGTCATGTCTCTTCACCCTCAACGTTGCATATAAATAGGAGCATCTACATCATTTGGACATTCATCATCTCACACATATCTCTCTCTTTCCTCATCTAATTGGGTCGTACGAATTTCAAGCAACCTTCTTCTCCTCCACATGTGCGAAAGTTTCATTGCAATTTATGTTTTTCAACATTGACCAAGTTACAACAAGTTTGACCAGCATTGACCAGCTAATGTTTGACCTTGTTTGACTGTGATTTTTGTGGGAATATCTTTGTTTGGGCAGGCCACATTCTCTGGCACAGAAACTGAGATTTTCTGTGATGTTTGACTAGTGTTGACCACAACAAGTTTCATCGCAAGTTTGACTATGTGTTGACCAAGTTTGACCAATTTCTTCAGCATTGTTTTGGGCGGATTTAGACTATTTTTGGAGGTTGAATTCACTGGGTTTGACCGAGCTGATTTGGAGGAATAATTCTGTTAATTTGACTAGCATTGACTTTCTAGTTAGGGCATCTGACTAGCGTTGACTGCAGTTTGACTGGACATATTTGACTGTGTTTGGGCAAGTGAATTTTGTATATTGTACTCTCTCTCTCTCTTTGTTGAAATTTTGAAGAATAATAAGAAGACTTGATCAAAGGGTTTCCCCACATTGGGGTTTTTCCTTGGCATCCGCCAAACATTGTGTCCCCTTGTCTTGGCTTGTCTTCTACTTTTTATTTATGTTTTATCTGCATTTACTATCATGTTAATGTGATTGCTAATCTGAAAATTGATATTGGCTAGTAAGAAAAATTGAAGTAAATTCCTCTTAAGCATAGAACATACCATTTTTATCTAAAATTAACACTTTTTCACTTGTGTTGTCGTTAGTTGGGCAGGTAAGGTACTGAGAAGATCGGTCTTGAGATTTTCGAACAGATTTCTGATCTTGGCTTTGGTCACACCTCCATTTGCAATTTTTTGTATTATAACAGAGGCATCTGGTGCCATACCTCGCCCCTGTGATGATCCTCGTGAACACCTTAAGCAAAGTTTTATTATCTCATCGTATGGCTCCTGAGATATGTCCCCTTTTCCTAACAGATTCAACATATCAAGGCATTCATCTCTCATTCCTCGAATGAATATAATTTTTAAAATTTCTGGATCCAGATTGCTATGTTTAGATCTTTGTAAATTATAATGAAACCATTCCACATAGTCTTCTAAATTCTCTTCTTCATTTTGTGTCATTCTGAATATCTCCTCTCTTAGATCTCTGGTTCGGTAGTAGTCCTGGTATTTTTCCAGAAACGTAGTCTTCATATCTCTCCATGTCCAGATAGTGGCAAAACCTAATCCCATAAACCATCTCAATATTGCTCCTTTCAGAGTGGCAGGAAATAGTTTCAACTTTTGAGAATTTGAAATGTAGTCATAGCTTCTGCACAGAACATAAAATTCAAACAAAAAAGTATCAAGATTTTTTACAATCAATCCTTGAAAAGATGGAAGCGTTGATAGAGGGATATTTTTCATGGGAGCTTCACCCCTTATATCACTTATTGGAAATTCAAAGGTGGTAATAGTGGCTTATGTTCTATCATTGTTATTGTTTTTATTGTGTCCCATTGTAAATTATCCTGATTCTTGTTCTGGTGAGTACCCTCCCAAAGATTGTTTGGGTGAATGCTCTGTGGATAAAGATTCCTATGATAATTGTTCAAATTGTTCTAGGGATGGTTGTTTTACTGCACTCCTGAGTCTGGGTATTGGAAAGTGAAAGAATGTTCTTCTGATTCTGGTTCTTGATGTTTCCCACTAGTTTCCTCGTGTCCTTCTAATCCAAAATCCTGGCCACTAGTTTCTCCTTGTTTCTCTTGAGTTAAGTCTAGAGATTTGGGAGTTTGTGGGCTAGTTTGAGGAAAATGGGGTCCTAAAACAGAGGAACCAGATACTCTTGATTTTTATGTAGAAGTAGCAACTTTCTACAGGACTGTTCTTCTTACGTCCTTATGTGAATTTGACTGCTCTCTTTCTGCTTTTGAGATCAAGTCTTGGATGAATGTTTTTCTCCCTTGATCAATGTTTTTTCTTCTTATTTTTATGACCCGTTTTACTTGTAAAATTATTAGAGTTCCTACGTTTTGTTTCTTCTTCATTAATACATTCTACACATGGACCATATGTGTAATTATTTTTACACCCTAAGTGTCTCAATTACTACAGTGGTGAGTCAGCTCAAGTGTGTTACAGCGATGCGCAGGTTCTTACCTCTCGTCTTACCGCCCAATGCCTATAAAACTGAGGACATTATGAAAAGGAGATCCAAAAAAAAATTTACACACCTTAAGTGTTCTAACTATTACAGTGGTGATCCCACTCAAGTGTGTTAGAGCGATGCGCAAGTTCTTACCTCTCGTCTTACCATCCAACGCTTGTAAAATTAGAAACACTCTAGCAAAGGATTTCAAAAGAAAGCGTTGGCTGACTATATCAATTGAAAACCTTCCCCGACAACTGCGCCAAAATTTTTGGTTAGTTCTACTACTTCCTCAACCATTAATTATCAACCAAAGTAAGTTTTTTTATTTCAAAGGTGTCTGCACTACATACGTTGATACATGTAACAACCAGGCAAAATAGAAAAGAAAAGATGACAGTGAACACACTTGCAGGGATTAAAATACTCTTGTAGAAATAAAAGAAAGCACACTGCATGAATGAAAAGCACTCATCAAGGAGAGAATCCACACTTCATAAAAGCTTCAGAATAAATATTAGCATGCCATACACTATCAAGAATTAAATAACATAGAATTAATTAACCTGTGTAACAACACATACAGTAAATCTAAAAGTAGAAGAGTATCTATCTCAAACTGAACATGTACAATGATAAAAAGAAATTCACACTTAACACATAAAAGAAATAACTATTCTACCAACAATATAATCCCTGCTAAAGAGGAGGGCCCTTCCTCCCTAGCAGGGTGCAAGAAAAAAATGGAAACTTAGTTAAAACCTCAACACAATAATTTCTATAACATCACCAGATGTACTTTGTATTAAAAATGGTTGAAGAGTACAAAAATCAGGGTATCGATATCGCGGTCCCGTTGTTTGTCTCTCCCCTTACATGAGACTAAGCTCTCTTTATAAAGCCTTTTACAGTGTCCCGAAATTGGGAAAAAAAATCAGTCATGAGAATCTGCGATTCTCATGCTGATTACACTAACAGAAGTAATTTAAAAATATATAAATTGTTATAAGCTATTTAAATAAAGATCATTGTGGTTACACCACTCCTATCTAGACATAGTTATAAACGCCCAAATTTTCATTACTTTATACAGCTCCTTGACCGTTGTCTTTGAAAGTGACAGCTATGGTCTTGACAATGCGGGGTGTAACAACATCTTCATGGTGTAACAACAAAAGATAACAATTCGAGGTGTAACAACAACTTGAACCGTGCAGCAACAAGGAATAACATCAGTCATTCATCCATGGCCATTAGTAACTATGGAAGTACCTAAAAGAAAAACATTCTGAAGAACTCTTCTAAAGACACCCTAGTTAGTCATCCTAAAGAAAGCATCGTTTCATTCAATATTTGGCAGAAAACAACATAATAATACGTCAAAAAAAAGATTGCTTCTTTATCAAAGGGAGTGACATTAGACTAGGGATATTGCAGTTTCAAATAAGGAAAAATGGTAAAAAACGGGGAAAATGATTCCTAAAATATCCTTAAATATTGCACCCAACAAGGAGCCAAGGTGAAAAGTCCTTTGCTCATACAATGAAGGGGTATATATAACCAAGGGGTGATGCTTCCTGCTTATGATGCTTTGACACCTCTTTGACTACCCTCAACTTCCTATGACTTTTCAACTTAAATTATTCTTCATTTTAATGTGTATCCTTTGGACTTTCACATTACAATACATTTTATTACAATATACATGGTCCACACTAGTGATGTGGCATATGACAACTCATGACACGACTTGACGTGACACTATTAACATGAACTGGCTTGATGATGTGGCAATGTCAAGTCACTAATGTTGTTGAATGCTAGATGTGTTCTTAGATGTGCTTTCTCTTCTCCTCTGCATAGCTTAATGATGCGGGGTCTTCAACGATCTTCGGTCTTGAAAGGTGGTTGCAAACTTGTGTCCCTTTGCTTGCTCTTGATAGGTTTGCTTGGAAGTTCAGCTACAAGTGAGTCTTTAGAAATGCTTCCCTCCTTCTCCTCCTTCATCATCTCGCCATGACTTGATAGTGTACCTGTTCCTACAATTCACTCATGACGAGATGACATCAATCTAAGAACTCCCTAATCTAAGATGATGCATTATTATCCATGAACTGAGCCCGAGACAAGTCACAGACTGAGAGGAAGGGCTCTGTGACCGCGCATTATGCAGTTCTAGCTGACAGGGAGAGAGCTTGATCACTGAGACTGTGTAGAGCGCAACTCAGGCTTGACTAAAGAACTTTTTTGCACAGTCCTCACCGAGGAGAAAATTGTGCAGTGCCAACTAAGGGTCAGAATTGCACAGTTCAATTAGGTAGTAGCTATTGTGGGACAAGGCCCTGGGAGGACAGACTGCATAGTTTTAAGAGGCAAGGGGGACTCGACAACAAAGAGGGTTGGAGGGAAAATCTGCACAATTTCTGGGGGTAGTGAGCTTCAGCTGAGGGAAGAGCATTAGAGGAAGCATCTGCACAATTTTGGAGCCCAAGGGAGGTTGGGCTCTCTGTGCATTGCACATTTCCAATAGGCAAGGGAAAAGCTTGAGGGTTGAAGGTGTGAAGTGTGCAGTTCAAGGAAAACTGGGAGGCACAACTGCGCAATTCTGGAGGCCAAGAGGTTGTTAGGCTCTGGAATTGCGCAGAACAACGGCGTTGGAGGATAGTGACTGCACACTGCACAGTTCCAGGCAGCAAGGTCACATCAATGAGGGCTGAGATTGCACAATGCACAACTCAACCAGGGCCCGATGAGGCTAAATTATCAGGTCAGGGAGATTTTCCGAAAATGGCTGTGTGTGGGAAGGTAGTTGAATTTGTGATGGACTTGACTTTGTGATCACACACTTAGCTTACTTTGACGACTCGACAACATAGATCATCGAGACAACAAACAAAGCATTCCCCTCTATGTGACTGTCTCAAGATATGATGTGACAAGTGCGAAACTTAAGATAGACTTTGGGACGACCGTGACGATGCTTGCGCAACAACGTTCAAGACTTTGTGTATGAGTGTGATAGATGTTTACATGATTAGGACAACCCATTTACACAAATATCAACCTTCGAAACCACCAGAAAAGGCTCGCAAACATCACATAACAGTCAAACATGCTGAAAGACGACAAGTAATCCAACAAGCAAAAGGGGTCAAAAAACTTCAAAAAAACTCATGAGATGAGCTTAAGTGTTTGCAATAATCAAGGAAAAGACCAAAGAAGGCTCTAAAATCTGAGTGCAAACCAAAATTTTGGAGAGTATTGCAGCAATTACAACAAAATACTAATCATAATATTAGAAAATACTTTATAGAAAATAAATCTCTACCATCTATTTAATAAGTATTGAAAATCCTATTCTAAAATAAATATTTAACTTTCCATATCTCAAGATATTTTACATTAAAGTCCTAATATTACTGAGCAAAAAAATCTAGTGCCTTGATATTGACATTGAGTTATTATTAAAGGTACTCTAAATAATCTGTGTACTGCATTTTCTATTTTTTCTATTAAATTAAAAGACAATTTAGGTAGAACCATAATGGTAGAATGGGTATGCTCCTATAAATAATAGAGTTGAGGAAGATCATGTAAAGTTATCCATATCTTTAAACCCTTCAAAATTCTATTAAATAAAAGGTTACAAAATGAAATGTTATTGGCAACACAACCCAGTTTGCGATCTGTAGTGGTTGGCCAAGTTCGTAAGCTACCCATCGTGTGTATGCGCAGGCACTGTTAGTTGAATTATATTTTGAAATTTGTATATTGAATATAATGCAGTGAGTAAATTAACAAGTAAAATATATTTTTCTAGAGAAATATTTTTTTGTCAGATAAATATTTTATATATTTTTTAAAATTTTGATAATTTAAAACTACTAGTTGAATTATATCTTGGAATATGTATATTGAATATGCAGTAATAAAAATGCAGTGAGTAAATTAA
>APFE031211205.1:11791-31460 GCA_000404065.3 Pinus taeda | reverse complement strand
TGTTCTTGCTCATTATTATATGGTACTGACATACAAACTAATGATCAATATCTGAAGAGTAAATTAAAGTATAAATCTAGAAGATATATTGAGAAGAATTTGATAATACTGATTCACCCCCCCTCTCAGTATTATTTCCAACAGGATTATACTTGAAAAATTCACCATCCCACACTTCTTTGAGTTAGAAAATGAAAGAGCTAGAACACATAAATGGATGCAAATTGCAATGTTCGAAAGTATATAAGATGTGGGCCGCATGGAAGAGAAATTCAATGGGATTGGAAAATAATTGAATGATCTGAGGTTAAGGGAGTCAATCATGAGAGAGCTATTACAGGTAGAAAACAAAAGGTTAAGAGAGTAGCTACAAGAAAAAGAGACACAACTTGCTACTATGCATAAATTATCTATGAAATCCATCCAATGTAGGCAACCATCCAAATCCTATGATATTTTACTCACAGAGCAATGGTTGTAGTTCCAAATTAAAACATTAACACAATATGGCTCCTTTCCTTTCCAAGGCTATAGGAAATTCATTGAAACTTGCAAAGGAGAAAGTATTAAGTAGAGCCAAACTGGTTGACTTTTACATGAAAAATATGATCCTCATAGCCATGAAATTTTAGGACCCAAACTCAAGATTGGGAGACATGTAATTGATAGAATAAGCCTCATGGTTGGCCCATGACAAGCCAAGGGCTGAAGAAGTGAAAAGGGTGATTGAAAAAAGAAGAGAATGATCCCTTATATATCAGAGCAGAACTAGTGAGCCCTAAGGCTTTCATTAGCAACCACGATCTCATCTCCTCTGATCTTGAATTAGCACCTAGGTACATGGAAGCTCAAGAAAAATCCATCTTACATTTTGAGGACACTTTTAGGATGGCGATGACAAAATGATTGCAGGATTTCTAAATAATATGGTAGGCCCTGCCTCATAATTTACAAATTAGAGAATCTCACTCCCCAAAAAGACTAAGGAATGCCTTGGAGAAAACCCCACTTTAAAAAGGATCATGCAAAGGTTGAAGATAAGATGCATAGGCCTCAAACTCAATCCTCCCTTACTATTGGGCCTATAAGAAGGAAGAAACTAGGTAGAGGAAAAAAAGAATGGACAAACATGGAGGTAAGTACAGGTTTCTATCAACAGGAGGGCACAACATTTGAGGTGCCCTAGGATGTCAGAGAGGCCAAAAAGGCCATGAATGAGCATCATATTGGTGACTGAGTTGCTGAGAGGGTGAGAAACGCCTTCAGTAGAGGGGTGATGATGGGTCCCATTAATAGATATATTTTGAAGTTCATTGTGCTATCTTCCATTCCTTAAAACTCTCCTTTTCCTAATATTAATTCACGTTTTTAGCCAGAATATGCTTGGTAGGAATACTAAAGGGTGTTTGTAATAGTGTACGAAATAATGTGATTAATTTACAGGAAAAAAGGCATATTTGGATGCATTTACTATGCGTAGTGTAACTACCCTCCTCCCATATCTACCCAAGTAACTAGCCAACCGGGGTAAACATGCGATGGGAGAGGCCACTATAAGGGATTGAACCTCCTCGGTGAGCTTAAGGAAATGGATTCAATGGAACACATAAACCAAACCTTACACATCAACAACAACAACCCCATGAGACACCTCAACCACTCAAACATCCTACCCCTGGGTCCCACTGATCTTTTAGACCTATTTACCTCTAGATTCTCTCATGCTATAGGCATGCCAGTGTCCATGGACCTCTAGATGCTCTCATAGGCCTGCAAGCCAGCATCCAGGGAATTTTCCTAGTAGATCTGTGCTAGCGTCCCCAAAATTCAAGGAACATTTGTAGCCCTAAATCTGAACCACTGCCCATAATTTTTTGTAACTTTCAAAATCCATCAAAGACATTATGACAAAGCTAATAAACCATAAATCAACCTCAGTAATAAGCTTGAGCATCCCCAACCGAGACTAGAATTTTTTGAAACACTTAGCATCAATGAAACCTAAAAGTCTAGGATACAAGATATAGCATGAATGACTAAAACACTTATGAAACATGACAAGAAGGATCACCACCTTCTCCATTGAACTATTATAACATAAATTAGGTTTTTCATTCATCCTTTTAACCATTACAAGTAAATACATGAGATAACCATGACATGAACCAATCACATAACCATGCTTAGAACCAACATAAAACCATGTAAATAACATAGATATAACAACCATTAAATCGACATATAAACAATTGAAAAAGAAAGAGAACTTAAATTTAATTAATTAGAGGCAAATATGACCAAGGTTGAGACTTCCACGTACCACCCGACCATAGACATGGCTAAACGAAATCTTTCTTTCAGCCAGTCACCCCCGTGCCATATTCCAAGCATGAATGTGGGATCTCATGGATAAACCAATAAAAAAACAACCAAGGGAATCCAGAGGTTAAACCACCTCCAGCCTCACCAAACCATGATCACACCAAAGTTGATGCTTCAATCACAATCAAACTGAAATTTGAATTCCATATGTAATCCATCACTATCCTTGAGGAATTTTCCATCTCCTTGTCTCTCAGTCGTTACCGCAATCCAATCCCAAATCATTAGGCTGTAAAATGAGACTAGTCTCTCATGCTTTACCACAATCAAAACCTTGATCACTAGGCCCTAAACTGAGACTCCTCCCATAGGCTTTACCGTGTATCCCACCAAAACTAGTCAGAGGATTCTTAGGCCTTTTGGAATGAACCTCGAGACCACCTCTGCCTTGAATTCTGAAATCCATTCAGCAATCAGAATCTCAAAACTGAGATAAACATCCCAACACACCATGGCATCTAGAAAAAAGAAAGGCTAGATTGAAAACCACTGTCATAACCTGACAAAATCATGCCACTAACAACAAGAGAACCATACACCAATATGCAAAGTCATGCATGTAAAAACCAGTTAGGAAATCACACATGCAATATGTTACCTGCAAGTATTCTTGCTGAATTTGATTGATCCTACTCTTCTTCCTTGATCCTTTCTTTCCTTGCCTTCCCTTTGCTTTCTTTTCCTTCCTTGATCCAAAGCTAGAGTGATCCATGAAATCTCTAAGTGACCAAGAGCGAGAGAGAGAGAATAACCAGAAAGCTCCAAATGTTAACTGGAAAAAGGTTACCAATTGATCCTCATAAGCCTTTTTATTAATGAGGCCTCTATTTTCTTCATTTTCTATTATTTTCCTTCAATTTCCTCCTCACATGCAACCTGTGACCTTTCACCTTACTTTTCTCCTGATTTCCCTTATTTTCATAAATAAATGTGCCAACAATTCCTTTTTTCCTTTTAATTCCTTTACCTTAGCCTTTGCTAATTTTCCTTATCCATAAGCACATCCAATGCCCACTAAGATATATTTTACCAACATGCATCTTGGAATAAGTGTCCCTTAACCGTGGTCTTATTTTGCCTTTATTAACTTTTATTACAAGAACTTTTCACCATGGTTGTTACAGAACCCTCCCCGTTGGGTAACATCATCCTTGACATTAAACGACATCAAGACCTCAACAAAACCGCTAAAAATAAAACATACTACCCATGGATCTTTATAACTTAGCTGATTACAGTATTTAAAATGAAGGACTTGCTCAAAAGAAAAACATCATGATGACATGAAAATGTAACAACCATACCTCTTATTGGAGATTTATAACTTAGATCATGGCAGTATTTACATCCATATACATAGACATACATATACCAAAACATCAAAAAAACATATGCTAAACATATACGAAACATCAAACCAAAATTTCTTTTCCTCAACCGGTAAACAATGAAGGATACAGGGTCTGCATCTAATATACCATCTGCCATGTAGCTTCTTTAGGCCCAAATTACTTCCACTACACTTTACCTTACTCTATGGCTTTGTTCTTAAGCATGAGTTATTTCCACTGCACTATGCAATGAGGCTCCTACTAGAACTCACCTTCTTGCTCCAACTGCAATACAGACTAATCAATAACATGATCAACATCCTTTATATACCTCTTAAGCAATGAAATATGGAAAACATCATGGACTTTCATTGTTGGAGGTAGTGCAAGTCGATAGGCCACTAGTCCAATCTTCTCAAGGATCTTAAATGGTCTGCAATACCATTGTGACAACTTGGCACATGATCCAATCCTCAAAGAGATTTTCTTGGGCTTGATGTGGAAATACACATGCTCCCCAACCTGAAACTCCTTTAACACCTTGTGCTAGTCTGCGTAACTCTTCTATCTATCCTATACTGCCTTTAGATTTTTCTTTATAACCTACATTTCTTTCTACATTTCTGCCAACATATCTAATCCAATAAGTACCCTATTCATTGGATCACTCTAGTGGATGGGAGTATTAAAACTTTGTCCATACAATGCCTCGAAGGGACTCATCCTCAATGACTCTTGATAACCATTTTTGTATGCGAACTCAACCAATGGAAGATACTCCACCCATTTCCTTTGTCGGTACATCACATACATGCTCAGCATATCCTCTGATATCTTGTTGACCCTCTTTGTCTGTCCATCTTTCTACGGATGATAAGTTGTACTGAAGGCCAACTCTATAACCAAACCTGCAAATCGCTCCTTCCAAAATTTGGAAGTGAACTTTGCATCCCTATCCAACATAATCTTCTTCAGAACACCATGTAGTCTCACTATCTCTATGATGAACACTTGTTTTACCTCATTGGCTGAGTCCGTAGATTTCACAGGAATGAAGTGAGAAACCTTGATCAACCTGTCAATCATGACCATAATAGAATCATGTTGTCTCACTGTCATCGAAAGACCTGTAATGAAATTCATGGAAGTAACTTCCCATTTCCATTTCAGAATTTCAATTGACTGTAGTAAACAACCTAGATGCTTGCATTCCGCTTTTACCTGTTGACAATCTAAACATCTATCCATGAACTATGCCACTTCCTTCTTCATATTTGGCCAATAGTAGAACTTCTTCACCATCGTCAACGTCTTTTGGTATCTTAGGTGACCCGAGTATGGCTTGATGTGAAACTACCTTAAGATAAGATTCTTGACCTCGCTACAATTCGATACATAGATCATGTCTCGAAATCTAACCAAACCATCTATTGTAAGATGATAGTCTGCATCCTTGACACCTGTACCTGTACCTGTACCTGTACCTACACCTATACATGTGCATGTGCATGTACCTGCACCTATACATGTGCATGTACCTATACCTATACTTTGTTGTAACCTATGCATAATCTTGATGTACTTGTCATCTCATTGTCCTACCTACAAAATCCTATCATGTAACTCTATCCCATAAGATCTTATAGTTGCTATATGATTTACATGTACTTTCCTGCTAAGAGCATCTGCAACTCGGTTCTCCTTTCCTTATATGTATCTAATCTTGAAGTTGAATTCACCAAGAATGTCCATCCATCTAGCTTGTGTGTCATTTAGATTTGGCTGGTCAAGCAAATATCTCAACCCACTATGATTGGTCATCAATACAAACCTCCTATCAAGAAGGTAGTGCCTCCACATCTTCAATGCATGTATGATTGCTGCTAGCTCAAGGTCATGCTTTGGATAGCTCTACTAATGCTCATCAAATTTCCATGACTCATAGCACACTACCTATCCTTATTGCATGAGAACCCCACCAAGTCCTCCCTTGCAAGCATATGTACACACTACAAAATCTTTATTTGAATCTGCAATCTTTAACACTGGTGCATGTGTCAACAACTACTTAAGCTCCTCAAAACTAGCCTCACACTCCTCTGTCCATTCGAACTTCTTACCTTTCCTCTAAAATGATGTGATAAGATATGCAATGCATGAGAAGTTCTTTATGAACCTCCTATAGTAACTTGCCAGTCCCATGAATGATCTCACTTCATCCTCATTCTTAGGAGGTGCCCACTCAATGATGGCCCTTAGCTTTTCTGGATCTACTACTATGTCATCCTTGGAGACAACATGCCCCAAGTAATGTACCTTAGTTTGAAAGAAGTTGAACTTGTTAAGCTTAGCATACAACTGATTCTCTCTTAGCAATCTCAACACTGTTGTTAAATGCTCGATATGTTCTTCCTCATTTTTAGAATATACCAATATGTCATCAATGAATACAATAACAAACTTTTCTAGATAAGGATGCAACACACTATTAATCAAACACATAAATTTAGCTAGAGCATTAGTCAAATTGAATGGAACTATAATAAACTCATAATGCCCATACTTGGTCCTCAACATGGTCTTGAAGATATCCTCTTCCTTGATGCACACCTAATGGTATCCCAATCTCAAGTTGATCTTAGAGAACATTGATGCTCCCTTCAACTGATCAAATAAATCATCAATCATCCGTAAAGGGTACCTGTTCTTTATCATTACCTTGTTAAACTTATTGGCATTATGATACAGGTGTTGTCCTTGATGGCAACTCACTCAGATGACAATTCACAGTACAACAGGTCAACAATAAAGGATTACAGATCAGACTCCAAAGAATGAAGAAAGAGAGGTATACGCTGGTTCACTTTGTCCAAGAAGCATATACACGCGGATCAACAAAACAAAAGGAGCGTATAATGCATACGCGCACTTTCACAAGAATAAAAGCGCGTACATGTTGGAAAACTAGTTTTTGGTCCAAGGTATTTTTGATCCAAGGTATTGATCCAAGGTATTTGGTCTGAGGTATTTGGTCCAAGGTATTGACCCTAGGTATTGGTCCTAAGTGGTTTTGGTCCAAGGTATTGAGGAAGGCCTAAGAGTATATGAGGAGGAGAAGATCATTAGGCCAGGAGGGCAAGCAATAAGATTCTAAGGAATACTTCTATCTAAAGAATATTTTATGTTGTACAGTTATGTTTGGGACTAGATCTAAAATAGTCATGTGAGCCTTGAGTTCAATATTGGATCAAGAATCATGAGACTTGAAATGACTTATTCTTGAATGATTTGATATTGGGTGAGAGTAGATCTAATGTTTTGCGCCTGTTCTATTTGTTACCTATCATGATCTGGGTTTGTCTGAAGTCTGGAAATGCAGCAAAATTTTGAGTCAATATTTGCAAATCTGTATGTAGGTTCATCTCAGCCAAAGAGCATATACATCCAGGTTTAGTTCCTTCAAGTAGCATATACTAAAGAAAAGCTTCTTTTCAGATCTGATTGATCTATATGATAAATTTATGTTATTTTACTGTTACCTGTCAATGAAGTTTTCTTAGATTTTAATGCAAAACTGACTGCATAAGGAGGCTGGCATTTGATTGATTGATTTTATAACTGAGAAGAAGTGATCTCTATCCCCACCTATGTAAAGCTCTAAAATTTGATAGCAGATATTCAGAATATTGATAGTTGGTACATAATTGTTTCAAAAGTTTATATTTGTAGTAGTTTTAAAGGTATACGCAGGTTCAATTAACGGAAGTAGCGTACACACGCAGTTTGGGTACAGCCAAGTAGTGTATACATTCTAATGCATGATTTTTGAGGTTACAACTAGTTCTGAATGATGATGCAGGGTTCTAGGTTTAGTACAGAGTTCTGGTGTTAGTGATCTGATTATTTAGATTAGCTAAATACTGGATGATGCAGTTTAAGTTTAAAAAGCTTTGTTGGGTCCAATATGAAAATATGATGAAACGTGGCCTTCGGTTTGTGGTGTTGTGATCCAGAAGTATCCAGTCTGAAAATTCATGAAACGTGGTCCCTGGTCAAAGAGTGGAGTTTTTTGTAGGCTGGCACCTACGTACTAGTAAACATATTGGCTAGTACAAGAGCTAAGGGTTGTAGCTCCCTTCCAGTAGAAGCTGGAGAATGAGAGAAGGTTGTAACCTTTTGCAGGTAGAAGCCTACGTACTAGTATGAGTCTGCACAAGTACAAGATTGTAAATAGTTTTTTTTATTATTAAAAGAAGACAAAGACGACAGCAGTAGGTGGTTTTTACCCACATTGGGTTTCCACCTTAAATCTTGGTGTTCATGTGTGTTGTGTATGTGTGATGCTTTACTCTACTTTTACTGAATTGTCTAATAAATATTTGATATACTGGTTTAAGCTCAACACATGATAAATTATCTAAATCACAAGTTCTATACATATACGTTGGTCTCTTTAAGCACAGTTGCGTATACACGCTAGTCCACTTCACTGAGGTAGCATATATAAATATGTTTGGGAAATAAAATTATTGATCTGATAATACTGATTCACCCCCCTCTCAATATTATTTCCAACAAATCTACCTCTAATCAATACATAATTTGAGAGTACCATATTTCTTCTTTACTACCAACATTGGTGGACCCCAAGGTGATACACTTGGCCTAATGTATCCCTTGTTAATCATCTCCTTCAACTACAATTTCAACTCTACTAACTCAGGTGTGCTCATTTGATGAGGTGCCTTTGATGCCAGAGTTTCCCTTGACACAACTCAATAGAAAAGTATACCTCCCTGTGAGGTGGAAAATCTATAATTTCCTCAAGAAATACATCATGAAACTACTACAGAACTAGGCATCTTCTCAAAACATCAGCATCCCCAAATTCCTTATCTTTGTCACTAGAAATGTGCACTGCCAACATCACACAACATTTTCTACAACTACACTTAGCCTGCATAGTGGTAACCATCATCAGTGATGTAGGATTTTTCTTTTCCTGCAAAGTTTTCTTTTCCCCATTATCATCCACACACTCAATGGCCTTGTCGAAGAAATCGAATTTGGTCCTATGAAAGTATAGAAAATCCATACTCAAATTCATACTATATGACCCCAATGGAAGTACATTAAAATGTGTTACTGTAGGCATACCATTTAACTCAAATACATAAGAACTTACCCAATGGTGAACTCTCTTATTTGTACCTATAGCTAATTGTACCAACCAATGTTTTGCATGCACTTCTTTTCTCAAACCACACTTATCCACTAGGTCAGGATTAATATAACTATTGTTAGATTCAAGATCAATCAAAATAGAAATAACTTGATCACAAAGCTTACCATCCATCTCAATGATAGATGCCTCATGATCTGCATGCCTTTTGTCGACAACTGCATAGATATGAGGAATGTTATGACCAACATCACCAACTATATGTGCCTCCTGAGAACTGTATATTTGGGGTCTACTATCACTATGATATTGCAGACAATCCCTCTTATGATGATCCTTACCACATATCCAACACTCCAATGGTTCTCTACCACCACCTCTAGCCTACTTCTCTCCATGTCTCTTCTCAATTGTATTTAACCTCTTGTAGGGGAATACATTTTATTTCTCACTTGGAACTTGAGGTCTTCCTCACTTTGGTGGCCATTTTACTTTAGCTTTCTCATTTCCTTTCAAGTCACGCTTAGGCTTAACTTTATGCTTCGACTGTGCATAATAATGTTTCAAATTTCCAATGGACTCCTCCAACAATCTAGGTTCATCGAACTCAATTCGATCTCTGCATGCTACTGGAAGTCCACTGATGAATCTCTGAAGCTTGGCCTTATCCTCCTTGAGGTAAGGAACATATCTCAAAAGCTCCAAGAACCTACTAATATACTCATAATTTTTCATGGAACCCATCCATAACTCATGAAAATCCTTAGATTTGTCATCAAAGTATCTTTCCAATAAATAATTCTTCTTGAAGAGCCTCTCAAACTCATGCCAAGTCAAATCATCCTCATGTATACCTTTAACATTCTTCACATCTTCCCACCAAATATCTTCTTTGCCTTTGAGACTAAAAGTCGTTATCTTTTTTTTCACGTTTTTTGAGTAATCATGCAATCTAAAGAATTTACTCATACCGAGAAACCATGCCTCTGCATCTTGTGATTTATTCATCTCTCCATCAAAGGTAGGTGGCTTTTATTTCTTAAAATCATATAGAAAGTAACCCCTATCAGTCCTCCTATAAGGATGATAACAATGACAATCATGATGCCTGTCAGAACCAAAACTAGAATAGTACTTGTGTCTATCACCTCTCTTATCTAGAGTGTCCAAAAACCTGCCATATATAATCATGTTGTATCTATCTGACTTGTGATCAACGTAAGACCTAATCCCATCTGCCCCATTAGTTATGTCCTCCTTCTCATGGTTGATCCGAAGTGGTCCCTATCATTGCAATTCTGAAAAAACTCTGAAGTAGTATTGCATTAACCTCTATTTATTTCTCTTGTGCCTGCATGATTTTGTCATTGTCTACCTTACAAATTCTTATCTCCTTCTTCATGCTTCTCAATTTATTTTCCAAATCAAAAGAGTTCCCAACACCTTGTTGCTCATATGATTCATAGGTAGAGTCTTTGTAGTCTACCATCTTTCTAGCCATTCTGATTTATTTCCTACAAGGCATACTATGTTAGCTAAACTAAATCACAATAAACCAACGTACCTTAGCACAGTTCAGGTAGGATATCTCATCTACAAGATCATCAAATCAGCATGATACATGCATAATATAATCATAACATAATATAGACATATGATACATAAGAATATAACCATGACACCATCAGTCTAGCTAGAGTCCAATCATCAATGCATGAACATATCAACTACACATACCATGACCTCATGCATGACAACAACGACCATTACACCACTGTAGACTTGACCACATGCAAACATTAACATGCATAAGAAATGTGTAATCAACCAAACACATGCATAACCACATATGATTAAGCATGAATGACAATACTTGTAACCAAACGTACAAGAATGATGCATGCAAGAACATAACCAAACATATGAGAATGTCACCAAGTATGCGAAATGACACATGTATGTGACATATAACAACATGTAACCAGTAGCCCACGGGGCTTTGGATTGACGGTGAATGGGTGCACTGTTAAGGCACTCCTTGCAATAGGTCACCAGTTCAAATCCCCGTGGGTACTTAGGTTAGTCTTAACGTAGAAAAAAAAAACAACATGTAACCAGTCATACACTCATGACAACATGGTTCACACCACGAAATCCTTATTCCCATGGTAACATCACTATGACCATGAACAACACCATGCATATGCAACAAGCACATAGATTACAAGGATAACTAACACATGTATAACTGACATGAATGTATGACAAACACATTCAGCCAAGGAGAGCACAACCACGCCCTGATACCAATATGTAACCACCCTCCTCCCATATCTACCCAAGTAACTAGCCAACCATGGTAAACATGTGATGAGATAGGCCACTATAAGGGCTTCAACCTCCTTGGTGACCTTAAGGAAATGGAATCGACAGAACACATCAACCAAACCTTACACATCAGCAACAACAACCCCAAGACAGATCTTAGCCACTCAGACATATTGCCCCTAGGTCCCACTGATATTTTAGACCTATTGAACTCTGTACACTCTCATGCTATAGGCATGCTAGCATCTAGGGACCTCTGGATGCTCTCACAGGCCTGTAAGCTAGCATCTAGGGAATTTTCCCTGTAGATGTGTCATAATCTATGAAATTCAAGGAAGTTTTCCAGCCTAAAATCCCACCCACTGCCTAGAACTTGTTGTAACTTTCAGAAGGACGTTTGGACACACTCACAGGCCTGCAAGCCAGCATCTAGGGAATTTTCCAAGCAGACATGTGCCAACGCATGCAGAATTCAAGGCACTTTTCTAACCTAGAACCCTGACCACGGCCCAAAACTTGTTGTAACTTTCAGAATCCATCATATACATGATGTTAAAGCTAATAAACCAGAAATCAGCCTGAGGACTAAGGCTGAGCATCTCCAACTAAGACTGACATTCTGTTAAATACTTGGCATCAATGGAACCTAAAGGTCTAGGATACAAGACAAAGCATGAATGACTAAAAACACTTATGAAACATGAAAATAAGGATCACCACCTTCTCCATTGAATTGTTATAACATAAATTAGGTCTTGCATCCATTCTTTTAACCATTACAAGTAAATACATGAGATAAACATGACATGAACCAATCACATAACCATGCTTATAACTAGCATAAAACAATGTAAAGAATAAACATATAAAAACCATTAAATACATATATAAATAAGTGTAAAGAAAGATAAATTAGCTTTAATTAATCATAGGCAAATCTGACCAGGTTCAAGATTTCCACGTACCACCCGACCATAGACATGGTTGAACCAAATTTTTCTTTCAGCTAGTCACCCTCGTACCATATTCCAAGTATGAATGGGATCTCTTGGATAAACCAAGATAAAAACAACCAAGGGAATCCAGAGGTCAAACCACCTCCACCCTTACCAAACCATGATCACACCAAATTTAGTGCTCCAATCACAACCAAAACAATCTTGGAATGCCATCCGTAATCCATCACTATCCTTGAGGAATTTTTTGTCTCTTTTTCTCTCAGGCTTTGTTGGAAATAATACTGAGAGGGAGGGTGAATCAATATTATCAAGTCGAATATTCCCTTTTCAAATCCAAATGATATACGCTACTTCAGTTAATTAAACCTGCAACTATGTAGAAGGAAACCCACGTATACTATGCAAACTTATAATTTACTTTATCTTTCAGATGTTGATTGTTAATCTGTGTATCAGAATCAAATAACCAGTAACTAGAAACAGTAAAACAGAGCAGAAGACAATCACACACAAGAACATAAGATATAAGGTAGAAAGCTAATGTGGGTGAAAACTACCTGCTGCAATTCGTCTCTATCTTCTCTTTAATTAGAAACTTCTTTTTACAATTGTACTGGTGCAGTCCTTTACCAGGACGCAGGCTGTAACCTGCAGAGAGCTACAACCCTCTCTCGTTTTCCAGCTTCTCCTGGAAGGGAGCTACAACCCCCTTAGCTCTTGCACTAGCCAGATATAGTATGTAGGTGTAGCTACAGAAGGCTACAACCTTCTCTTTTTCAGGGACCATGTTTCATAAATTTTCAGACTGGATCCATGAACATCAATCAATCATCAAGAATTTCTGCATCAAACAATCTCCTTTTCACCAATTAGCACTGAATCAAGTAGACACTTCTCTGATAGTTGTATCCAAATCACAGTAATAGTAACCACACACCAAATCTGAACCTAGAACAAAAGATACTATCATTCAAGCTTAAAGATTATGACCCATCAGTAGAACTTATCCTTCTCCTTATGCTCAGGTTCCTTCTTTATTCAGATCCAGATCTGCACCATAACCCAATCACAGTATTTCCAAATCTAGCACTTTATCAGATATTCAATAACAATTCAGATGATGCTTTGCCAAATGATCTCCTTCCTCTTTTATAGTCTTAGGCCTTTCACAATACCACGGTCCAAAACCATAATAACACAATACCATGAACCCAATACTTGGGATCAACGCTTTTGGATGCAATACCACGGACCAAAACCATACGATCAAAAACTGTTGGACTAATACCATGAACCAACCATGAAAGTGCATGAACTTTTGTCCACATGAAATAAACTTTTCTCTGCATAAAATTCCTTGAACTTTTTTCCACATGAAATAAACTTTTCTCTGCATAAAATTCTGTGAACTTTTCTCTACATGAAATAAACTTTTCTCTGCATAAAATTCCGTGAATTTTTCTCCACATGAAATAAACCTTTCTCTGCATAAAATTCTTTGAACTTTTCTCCACATGAAATAAACTTTTATAAACTTTTCTCTGCATAAAATTCCGTGAACTTTTCTCCACATGAAATAAACTTTTCTCTGCATAAAATTCCGTGACCTTTTCTCTACATGAAATAAACTTTTCTCTGCATAAAATTCCGTGAACTTTTTTGCACTATACTTTATCATCTGAGATGAGTGGGTTTCCATCAAGTACAACATATGTATCATAATGCCAACAGGCTTTACCGCAATCCAATCTCGGATCACTAGGTCCTAAACTGAGACTAGTCTCTCAAGCTTTACCACAATCAAAATTTGGATGACTAGGCCCTAAACTAAGACTCCTCCCTCAGACTTTACCATGTATCCCACCAATACTAGTCCAGGGATTCCTATGCCTTTCAGCATGAACCCTGAGACGACCTCTTCCCTGGATTCTGAAATCCATCCAGCAAACCGAAGCTCAAAACTGAGATGAACATCCCAACACACCATAGCATGTAGAAAAAGGCAAGGCTAGGCTGAAAACCACTGTCATAACCTAAAAAATTCATGCCACCGAAAACACAAAAACCATACACCAACATGTACATGTCAAAACTAGCTAAGAAATCACACATGCAATATGTTACCTGGAAGTATTCCTGCTGAAGTTGCTTGATCCCGCTCTTCTTCATTAATCCTTTCTTTCCTTTCTTTCCCTTTTCTTGCCTTTTGATGAGTTCCAGTATTGTAGCAAGGATGTTGCAACTCCTGGGCTACAAGCTTTACTTATCAACCTGGGGTTCATACAAACTTGGAGGTGATAGTGTTGTATGCACAAGTAAAAGTGATGGTCCTACCTATTGTCACTATTCAGCCAATGAGAGACCACTGGGGTGCCAAGCCAGCCTTCTATGGAGTCAGACAAAGCTTGATTCTTTGATGGAATAAGGGAAAATCTACTCTAAGAGAGCTACTCCACTGCAGTAATGAAAAACCAACATGTAATGCTAAATCACACCATACCCTAATTAACTATTTTAGCAGCTATAGTAAGCAGAATTGCTAAATCAACACTAAAAAAATTCTACTATCTAAGTTGCAGAAGTGAAAGGCAGCAAACCATACTAATGTGCAAGCAAAAAACCAAACTAAATTTGTCTTCACTTTTTTGGTCTTTTTAGGCAAAATCAACTATGCAAACTAATTGTTCTCATGGATGGGACAGGTGGATGGAAGTTGTTTGAGGATGGCTAGAAGGTTTATGAACGGGTTGGATGGTGTGGAGGGGTGCTAGGAGGATTTTTGTGACTTCCTAGAGGTTTCCCATCAATTCAGCCTCAAAACATGCCGTTTCAGGAAAACCTGCAGGATGTACTAGAAACCTACAGGATGATCCTGTAGGAATTATAGGAAACCTACAAGATACAACCAAGAGCTAATTGTGAGGTTTTGGAGGTGTTGGGAAGCTTTGGAAAGGTGTGTGATGAGTGGAATGGGGTGTTAGAAGGTCTAGGAGCACCCAACAATCAATATCAAAGATAAGAGATGACTAAATTCACTCAATGTATCTAGGGAAATTTCAATGAAAAATGATTAAAAACTAGTGAGTGTGATGGTGAAACAAGAGATGGCTAAGGCGGATGAAGTGGAAGGTGGCTACTGGTGATGAAGTTTGGGTCTCCTCCTAAATTACCTACTCTACTTAAAACATGTGTGTCTTCCATATGCAACAAGATACATTTTCATAAACTAGAAAAGCATGAATCAATTGCCTATATTATGCATGAAGAAAGTTTCTGAAGGGAATGAAACCATGAGTGAGATCTTATTGTAGAAGTGGAGATGGAAAAATTTGACAACGAAATCTATCTTGCAACATGAACCAAATACTGAATCAAAGAAAACAAAATCCAAAGCTCATACAAGAACTAGAAATCTTTGTTTTTGGGGTTGTTGAGGGGTCGCTTCCTCAAGTCATGGTTCCAGAGGGAGGAAGTGAGGCTGAGAAACTTGCTGAAAACCTTGTGGTGATCCTTTTTCTCCTTGCTAACCTAATACTTGAAAGAAGTCACAAATGGAAGCAAACTATCACACAACCAATCTAATGTATATTGTTGTAATGGAAATGCATCTACTAAGCAAATGAAAAATTAAGCTATGAATCTATACTAGCATACATGTATAACAAAGAGGAGCTTTGGCTACTAGGGTTGGGCCCTAACCCAATAGCTTCAGCCCTCTGAGTTAACTCAGTGTTGGCTCAAAACAAAACTCATTCTTATTACCAAAACAATGGATTACATAAAAAATAGTCACAAGTCTTGCAGCTTGAAAATACAGTAGAGTTTTACAATAAAAAATCTGAATCCTACTGAGGTCCTAGGCCTCTCTACTTATACATCTAAAGTCTCCAATGACTTCCTTAAAATTAGGGAGGCTCAGCTCCAAACTTGAGATATACTGGTGCTTTGTCTTTCACTTGCTCAGTTGCCTTCTAGTCCTCATGATTTGGCAGTTTGCACTCCGCGCTGATGGAGGAATATTCAAATGGAGGGGTAGGAAATGAGGAGGATTTACCTCCTATAATCCCTCTCCCTTGTCCCATTCAAGTTTTGACCTTGGTCTTTGCCAAAATTCCTTGCTTTTATCCTTTAATCCTGCATTAAATGCACATTAGACCACAAAGAAAAATATCCAACTCTAACTCATCTCATAAAAAAAATATAATCAATAGTGTGCAATAAGTTATGAGAATGGTTGGTTTGACTAAGCTAAGAGGTGAATTAAGGCCCATATAACTACCCAATGATGAGGCTCGTCATCACCCCCTACTGAAAATGTTGCTCATCGTCTTAGCAACTTAGTCAATATCCGTATCCTTCATTTCTCTGGTTTCCTCTCTAACATCCCATGCCTCTGTCATGGTCTCCTCTTCTTATTCGTAGAAGCCTCCTTTATTTTCTACTTCTACGCACTGCCTTTTCTTCTTCTTCTTTTCTCCCTTCTAGCATCCCTAAGAGTAGTGGTGGACTGAGTTTTAGGCCTATCCAATTGACCTTCAACCTTTGCATAGATTGCTTATACATAGGTGTCCCATTGAGTGTCTCTCTCAATCTTTGAGGGGAGTGATATTCTCTTATCTTTAAGCTGTTTGGAATTGTGTTCCATCTTCTTAGGCAAGCATGTATACTATCATCTCCTAGTAGCATAAACATGTCCTCAAAATGTGAAATTTCTTGCTCTTGGGCAACAAGATATCTAGGTTAGATATGATTTTGGGATTCAACTACGTTAAGTAAGTCATTCACGTATGACCATTTCCATGAGAGGTAGTCGTAACTGACTAATTACCCCTGTGAGCATCACCTAATGCAATGAGTGCTAAGTGAACTATTCAAAAATCATGAGAAATTAGTCAGTTACGACTACCTCTCATGGAAATGGTCATACGTGAATGACTTACTTAACGTAGTTGAATCCCAAAATGATATCTAATATAATGCACTACGTAAACCCGCATACTTAAATTCAAAAAGAGTCAAGGGATCTCTACTTGAATGGTTCATGAGGCACAATACTTGCTAAGGTTTTGCAAATGGGGTAGCAAGCTAAGTGGGCTTGATTGTGGGGAAAAACTCCACAGTGAAGCGCGCTTGAGCCAGAGGAGTTCTGGGATGGGTGGCCTCCTGGGAAGTCCTGGTTACCGGATGCAAGGCCCGGAAGTGATGATTGATGCTATGTAATTCGTTCTCCACATTTAACTAGTTTCAATCCCACTTCTTCACCCCTGTGAGCATCACCCGATGCAATGAGTGCTAAGTGAACTATTCAAAAATCATGAGAAATTAGTCAGTTACGACTACCTCTCATGGAAATGGTCATACGTGAATGACTTACTTAACGCAGTTGAATCCCAAAATGATATCTAATATAATGCACTGCGTAAACCCCCATACTTAAAAAGATATCTAGGTGCCAACTGAGGATCATTTGCAATCAAATTATGGGTACTCATGAGGGCCATGGGATTTGATTGTTCAGCTCTGATCAAAAGAGGTTCAGTTTCCTCTCTGGCCAATATCTGTTTCATCTCTGCAACTCTTGACTCCTCATGATTCATCCGTGATGCCAAAGCCATTAATTGTAGATCTCCTAGCTTGGCATTAGGTTCCCAAAAATTCATGTCTCTGAGGGCCATGTTGTGCAAATAAAACTCAACCATTTTGACCCTATCCTCTAGTGTACTTTGATCACAAAGATCAATAAACTGCCTGTAGTCCTGAAATGGCATGGTTCCCCTCCGTGCTAGTGTCTTAATCTGAAACTTCAACCATTATTCTTTAAGGTAAAGAGCATAGGATTTAGCTAGCATCCTACACTGGATTGCCTCTAAGGAGAGGCTAGCCATACATGCTAGTTGGTTCTCTCTTTCATGTAGTTGTCCCCTTAGCCATGCATTTTCTTTCTCAAGTTGATTTCTCATTATAGCTTCTCTGTCCCTTAAGCCACTTATCTCTTTGTCCATTTCTTTGAGTTTCTCTTCCATGTGCCCAATGTCTTCCACCCCCTTTGATTTGGTGATCTTCATCCATCGGTGGGTTCTGGCCCTCTCCTTCTCAAGCTCGAAGAACAGTGGGAGGGAAAATTTTTGAGGTATTAACCTACCTCCTTCAATAAACTGGTAATAGGAGTCTAGGTTAAGTTGGGGGTTGGGTTCCTTTGTCTCTTAGTCTTCCTCTTTAGCTTCTTGCTACTACCCTACCTTTCTTTCAAATTTCTATGCCTCCTATAGATTCAAGAGAGTATCTTGTAGGACTGTTTTTGCTTCCTGTAGATTTTGTTATGGATCCTGTAGGATTGCATTACCCTTTGAGGAAGTTGATCTAGTAGTAGGCCTCCTTACATAGGTGATAGGGGACTTAGGGGAAGGTATTTTGTCTTTTTATGTACGGGAATCTTCAATCTCAATAGGAATTTTTGTTGATGCTTGTGGCTTCCCCTATTTTATTCTTGTGCTCTTTGTTGTTCTGAAATATAGTAGGGTCTGCCTATGCCTTTTTCCTTTTTGCTTGATTGGGGTGCTGAGGGAAGTGAGGGAAGTTGCTGCCTCTCTCTCTGTGGCCTCTGGAGACACCCTAGGTGACTCCTCCTTGTGTTCTTTCCCCTCTATTTTATTGCCTTCTTCCTCTATGTTTTTCCTATCTTCTTCCTCTTGTAGATCTTCATCATCTCTATCAGTTTCCTCCTTAATTTCCTCCTTTGTTTCTTCATCATCCTCCCTCTCTTCTCCCTCTTCTTCTTCAGCTTCATCATGTTCCTCTATGTCAGATCCTTCTTCATCCATCTCATCCTTATCTTTCTCTGTATCTTCCTCTTCAATGGCAGTAGGACTAACATCATAAGTGAGGGCTTTGATGTCATCCTCTGCTGGCAAGTATCTGAAGACTGATCATGTTATAAGGATTCTAAGGTTTTGGAGGGCATATTCAACAAGGATCCTAATCAACCCATGGTGAGCCAATTGTTGGGAATTCCCCTCCTTCACTTTGATGCTTGAGTCTTTGAGTGATTGCAGCAAGAAATATGGTATGTTGAGTCTTTGGTGATGTTAGTGTTAGTCTTTGCAGCCTTCCTCCAGTGATCAAACATGCTCTTACACAAGTGATTTTAAGGTGTCAAGGTCAAATTTTGTCATTTCAGTGAGTCTTCAAGCAAAATTTGGTCACTAGGCATTAGGTCTAGGGTTTGATTTTACCCTTGTCAAAGTTGTCCAAATGACATTCCATGTCACCATTCAAACTGAGTGTACCATCATTCAAAGGGTTTTCATCATCATGTCAAGTTCCACTGGGTCATGTTACACCTTGTTCATGCTTCAATTGCGCCTAGGCAAGGTTCATTCCCTCTCCTAGGGTTTTGAAGCTAATTTCTCTTGGATGGTCAAATCATTGGAAAAACTTGTATCCTGATGTTCATACACCTTCCCCTATCCATAATGTACCTTATTAAA